>CAUYRH010038735.1:0-49764 GCA_963574655.1 Perodicticus potto | reverse complement strand
TGTCTTAGATGTCTCCCTGTGTAGGTACCTATTCCTCCATGCCAGTTCCTCCTGGTGTTTGACTCCTTGAAGACCCACCGATGGGGTCCTTTCTCAGCCCAGCCGAGGCATCCACACAGGGAGGCCAAATTGCCTCCCTGGAGCACTCAGGGGTTCACGTCGCCCAGGCCGATCAGGGACTCCCACGAGGGTGTCCAGAGGATTGGCGGCAACTACCAGGTGCATATTCTCTCCAAGGGTGATCTTGCTTCCCAGTCAGGGAACCAAAAATGTTGCAGGAAGACAAGGCCAAACGGAGAGAAAGACCACCCAAACACCACGTTTATAAGAGGAAGGGCTTTATTCACCAGCTGGGAGTTGACAGCATAGAAGAATTCCAAATGGCCACGCTCCCCGTCTGACTTGATCTTTCCCTTTTTATCAACAGTCAAAAAGTTCCACCCCACAGGTACCCTTCTCACTGGACAGTTTGAATCAAGCAGGAGATGCTAGTCCAGCCCCTACAGAACTACAGGATTTCACAGAACTTGGAAATTTCCAAGTTCCAGGAAGTTAAGTTTACAAATTCCTAAGGGATGAGTCACCATGGAGAGGCCCCTGCGAGTGTATCCTTGTGTCTCCTTGAGAAGACCTGTTCTCTCAGAGCTCACCCTTCTTGGGTATCCTCTCTCAATTTTAATAAGCAGTGTCTGAAGTGCGTTCAGGGCACTTCAGTCCCTGCATGTCTGTGACCCACTTTTTTGTGTACCAAATGTCAACCAGGCTTTCATTGGTCTAATGAATGTAGATGGAAAACTGATTCTCAGGGCAGGCCTCTTAAGCCAAATTTGGGAAACTGGGTCCGGACCTGATCCTAAGCCCATCAAACAATCAGGCCAGTTACCCACAACTGGCAGGAGACTGTCCCCTCTCAACTCCCTGGAAAGGTATTGAATCCCTTTTTAGAGCAAGCCCTTGCTCCGCAGGACTAGACCTTAGTTCCACCTCCCAGTAGGTATTAATTCCAGAGCTAGGATCTCAGAAAATTTTCACAGGAATTTTTGGTCCCCTCCCTGAGGGCTCTCTGGGACTTTTACTTGGGCAGAGCAGCTCTGCCATACAAGGGCTCCAAGTTCTCCCTGGAGTCATTGACTCTGATTATGAAAGATATATCCAAATTATGGTTGTAGCCCCTAGTGATATTGTGTCTGTTATTCCAGGAGAATGCATTGCTAAGCTTATTCTTGTGCCTTTTCAAAAATGTGGATGGGCTCGGAAGGGAGGGAGCAGAAGACCTGAGAGCTTTGGGTCCTCCAATGCCTATTGGGTCAGAGCTATTTCCAAGGAACGCCCTCAACTCACAGTTACTATTCAAGGCCATTCTTTCCCAGGTATCCTTGATACCAGGGCAGATATTTCAGTAATGTCAAGGAAAAATTTGCCTTCAGCCTGGCCTTTAACCCTGTCAATGACTCAGTTGCAGGGAATAGATATGAGTCAAAATCCCATTCAAAGTTATGACCTTCTTATTTGGACCGACTTGGAAGGTAATTCTGCTACTTTTCAACCTTTTGTGCTAGAACACCTTCCTGGCAATTTATAGGATAGGAATGTTCTCAAACAATTGTGAGCACTGCTTTTCAGCCAGAATGAAACTGTATCTAATTTGATGCTTAAACCAGGTTTTAATCCCCTATATCAAGGTTGGGTAAACATGCTCAGGGAATAACCCAGTCTTTGCAACAACAACCTCGGGCCCCACACCAGGGACTCAGTTTTTAGCATTTTACTTCAGGCCAATGATTGCAGCTGCCCACCTGACTGCGGATCCATATTACATGGAAAATGTCTGACCCAGTCTGGATAGATCAGTGGCCTTTGACTCAAGAGAAGCTTCAGGCAGCTGAGGCTTTAATACAAGAGCAGTTAAACCTTGGTCATATTGAACTCTCTAATAACCCTTGGAACACCCCAATTTTTGTTATTAAGAAGAAATCAGGGGTGGCGCCTGTGGCTCATCAAGTGGGGTGCTGGCCCCATGTACCGAAGGTGGTGGGTTCAAACCCGGCCTCGGCTGAACAGTAAAACAGAAAAAATGGCTGTTCGTTGTGGCAGAGGCCTGTAGTCCCAGCTACTTGGGAGGCTGAAGCAAGAGAATCGCCTAAGCCCAGGAGTTGGAGGTTGCTGTGAGCTGTGTGACGCCACGGCACTCTACGGAGGGCGATAAAGTAAGACTCTGTCTCTACAAAAAAGAAGGAGGAGGAGGAGGAGGAGAAGGAGGAAAAGGAAGGAGAAGGAGGAGGAGGAGGAGGAGGAGGAGAAAGAAGGAGAAGGAGAAGGTGAAGGAGGAGAAGAAGAAGAAGAAGAAGAAGAAGAAGAAGAAGAAGAAGAAGAAGAAGAAGAAGAAGAAGAAGAAGAAGAAGAAGAAGAAGAAGAAGAAGAAATAATCACGAAACTGGAGGCTGTTGCAAGATCTTGCTGTTAACGCTACTATGGAAATTATGAGACCATTGCAGTCTGGATTACCATCTTGTGTTGCTGTATCTAATTCTTGGCCTGCATGTGTAATGAATCTTAAAGTTAGTTCTTTTGCTATTCCCCTTTTGTCCCCAGATTGCCAGCATTTTTCTTTTAACCTTGCAGTTGTTAATTTTCAACAGCCTATGCATCGTTTTCAGTGGCGTGTTTTGCTTCAGGGAATGGCTAACAGTCTCACTCTTTGCCAGAAATTTGTAGCTCAGATTCGCCCCCACCCCCCCCGCCACAGCAGTATGCACAGGTTTATTGCATTCATTACATGGATGACACTCTTTTATCTCATCCTTCCTGAGACATTTTAGGTAAAATGCTGAGTCATTTAACTTGTCATTTCGCTCAGCACAATTTGGTTGTAGCCCCTGAAAAAGTTCCAAAGACTTATCCCTTGGATTACGTGGGCATGAAAGTTTTCAAAGTACTCTGCAGCCTCAACACATTTTGTTGGATACCTCCCATTTGCAGACTTTGAATGGTTTTCAAAAACTTTTAGGTGACATTAACTGGCCGTACCCATTGCTCCGTATCACAACTCATGAATTACTTCTTTTATTTGACATTTTATGGGTGGATCCTTCTCCCACTTCTCCCCATTCTCTCACCTTTTCAGTGCATGCTGCTCTAATGCTGGTGGAGCAGGCACTAAAACAGGCTCAGGTTACTTGAATAGATTATGCTTTTCTTTTAACATTTATAGTTTTGAACACTTTTTTATTTCCCACTGGTGTCTTGTAGCACAGAGCTCCTATTAAATGGGTGCATTTACCGTTTTCTGGACGCCATATGCCGTGCCCTTATTTTTTACTAATAGCTCAACTTATCACAGCTGGCTGCACACGTGCACAACAACTATGTGGGATCAACCCTCATTTTATTATAGTTCTTTACACAGCAGCACAAGTCAGTCAAATATGACAGTTTAATCCCAACTGGCAACTTGCTTTTACCTGGTATACAGGTCAGATTACTTATCATTACCCTGGATCTAAATTACTTTCATTTTTACGCCAGCAAACTTTGATTTTTCCTTGCCTTCATTCTGTTGTCCCACTTCCTTATGCAGATCTTGCCTTTACTGACAGTTCCTCTTCTGGCTATGCTGTGTTAGTTTTATTTTTTTTACTTTTTTTTAAATTATTTTTTATTGAGTCATAACTGTGTATAACAATTCAGTCTTGGAGTACAGTGTGCGGGCTTCCCATACAATCGGAGATATTTTTATCAACATGATTAATATAACATTCATGATATTTTCTCATTCACTATGTGAAAACAATTTTGATCTGTATTTAGAAGATTTCTCCTGACCCTTCACATATGCACCACAAGTGTGATCTCACCCTTCGTGCTCAGTCATTTTCACATTTTCCCCAACTCAAACCAACATAACCAAATCAAGCCAAGCCAAAGTCAGCACGATGAAGTAAAGGAAAAGACACAAAAAACCTTTGGAGAACACTTACAAGGTTGAAGCACAAAGGTCGTCCTGTTTATCATAAGAGTTTGATATACAAAATATCTGAGTCATGACACTTGGAAAAGACCCGCAACCTCCTGTAAGAGGTTAACATGACTCTTCTTAGAGAAATGGTTCTGATTATCGATGTCTGCAATAGCACAGGAGTGAAATATCACCAAACCTTCACAGTTGTAATGTATTCGGACTCTACCTGTTTCAATTTTTCATGCTTTATATGTGATATGATGAGCAATTTTTCAGACTCCTGTTCTACATCTCCATGTACTGTAATATAAAAATCATCCTTTGCCCTCAGCACTATTTTGGGCTTTGGGAGTCAGTAAGACTTCCTAACTCTGTTTCATAAAGCTTCAAAGGAATTGTTCAGCATATGTCTTCAGCAAGAACAAAAACCACATTTTTGCAAGCAGTAGAATCATCATCTTATATTAACCAAATGAATAGTTTCATGTTTCAAATGCACTTTACTATTAAGCAAAATATTATTATTTTCCACAGTGACTCTCCTTGGTGGAAGTGTACAGTGTCTTGGGCAGACGCCATGCATGCAAAATCTCTCTTTTGATAAATGTGAAAAGTTACATTAGTTTTGCAATCTTTTGATCATTCCTCTTACTACCACAGTTTTCCTTCCTTCCTTCCTTCCTTCCTTTCTTCCTTCCTTCCTTCCTCCCTCCCTCCCTCCCTCCCTCCCTCTTTCCTTCCTTCCTTCCTTCCAAGGAACTACAGTGTTTTGGCGATAGTTCTGCTTTTATTCCATAATTTCTACCCAATATGAACCTGCTAGCTGAATTAATAAAACTAGAACTCATGAAGAGAATAAAGCTTCACACAAATAAGTAAACAAGATGACAAATTCTTTCTTTCTTTAAAAGAACATAAAAACTTTTGCATTGTTGTCTGCATTTATAAATTTAATGATGACAAAGAAATTACCTACTCTTCCATAGCTATAAATTTTTCTACCTTTCAGATGACTTGTTTTATTCCAACTAAAATAAGACTCGTATGCTTGTTTGTTTTTATACTGTGTCAGAGAAGCACAGAAATGCTTCACAGTCACTTCAAATTGAAAAGGTCCTTCATAGGTTAGTGATAAACTTTATGATAAAGGATATTTAATATAAATATTAATTCAATCACTAAATTCAGCATTTGGGTGACTTATTTTATGGCAGTGTGCTACAGATTCTGCATACCGTGACTCAGGAATACTTATAGACAGATGACAGACTTCAGCTTGGGAGTTAACTCCGGTGTCCTTTGTATAGCTATCTTTGCACTCACAGCTGGTGAATGATTATAAAAGCAGCTTTTAATATGAAGACGTTAAACTTGAGCCAAGCTAGGTTAAACATACTATCTGCCGTGAGCAGAACATCTGGCAATAAACACAAAGGGCCGTGAGTGGGGCCTGACAATAGGGGCTGCTGGCAACAACTCGGCGGGCACACTCCATCCCGCCAGGACCACAGTGCATTAACACTGACACACGTGCCTTGGATTCCCTTTGAAGACGTTTCCATTCCTTGTACAGGTCAAGAACAGAAGGTGACAAGACAGATAAAGTTATCACTGCCACACATCTACTTAAGAACAAAGCTACACTCCAAACCTTACGAGGACAGAAAGTGGATTGTCAGAGCTAACACGAGGAATTGCTTACTTGAGGAAATCTCTCCGCTTTTCACCATCTGATCCACAGAAGTACAGGCAGATCGAGGAAAGAGACCCTCAAAGCCACAATGTAGGTTTATGGGAGAAAAAGTATGCAGAGATGACCCACAAAAGCAATCGGTTTTGAAATTTTCCTCCAGGAGCACATTTGCAAAGCTCTACACAGGACGAGGTATTGTTCCCACCTAAGAGAGTGGGTGTACCACTACCTGAAGAAGATTGGCACTTAAAGTGTTTGAAGTGTAGGCTCTGGGTCGAAAGACATTATAAATTCTATGAATATAATACCCGTGGTTTCTTAGATGTTGTTGTATAGCAAAGGGGGAGCTCTGTGGAAACTGTTCCCTGTAGTGTGGCTCCCAAGCTCTGGGGCAACAAATGTCCGGGTGCCCCCCGGGTGGGCTCAGCATGCAGCACGGCCCTCTCTGCACCTGATGCAGGTGGAGGGATTAGTGCCTCGGCGCCACCTGTACGGTTCATAGGACACAGTGGTCCCACCAGCCCCGTGAGTTGATGTTTAGCTTGCTCTATGATCCCTGCCATCTCTGTTCTGACTTTCTTTCTCTTCTGTCCCCACGAGATGCATTTGCTTCTAAAATTCTGTATGCAATTTTAAATTGCATAGAAGTGGAACAGAGTTATTAATATCTACACAGGCATTAAAATAAAGTCCTTTTTCTAGGTCACCATATTCCAGATTAGAAGACCATTCATACAAAAAACTGAGCAATCACATAAGAAATAAAACATATGATCCATCATGTACATTTATCGATCAAGTGTCCCAAGGCCATTACTTTGGTTGACTTTAAAAATATAAAGACCATCATTGATATGGTGATATCACTGAGCATTTCAATCATAATACTCTGTGGCATAAATTGCCTACAAACCCAGCTGATGAAGACAAACCCTCGGAAGATTTAATTCAGGATATAGTACTGAACCTGAAATGAAATCAGACATAGGTGTAAGGTCCTTGGGAGGCCGAACAATACATCCACTGAGTCTGCAGGTGGTGGGTGCCCTGTCTAGATAATGGGAAGTTAGTAAGAGAGATCCTCGTTGTCTACTAAGGTTCAGACATAAACATTTTCTTTCATGATTAAAAACATCGACTGCGGCTCAGCGCCTGTGGCTCAACGGGCTAAGGCGCTAGCCACGTACACCTGAGCTGGCAGGTTCAAATCCAGCCCGGGCCGCCAAACAATGACAGCTGCAACCAACAAACGGCCGGGCGTTGTGGCGGGTGCCTGTAGTCCCAGCTACGTGGGAGGCGGAGTCAGGAGACTCACTTGACCCCAGGAATTGGAGGTTGCTGTGAGCTGTGATGTCACCGTACTCTATCCAGGGTGACAGCATGAGGCTCTGTCTCAAAAAAAATAAAATAAAATAAAAACGTCTATTGTCATCCCGATTTTGACACTTCGGTTGAAAAATCTACACAGATTATAGTATCAGCTATAAAATTTTATTTTGCCAGCGAATGAGTATATATGAGTAGGAAGACTATTTGCAGTAGTCTTCTTGCATTTCTCCAACCTCTATCCTTCATAAGTGAGAAGAAACTCTTACCTCTAAGAAAATGATAGGCTACATCATAGAGTTCTTGGTTGATTAAACACAACACCTTGAGTATCACTCAGGGGTACAGGAGATGCCACGGAGCACAGAGGCAATATTGAGTTCTCATTCATAAGGAAATGGGTCACTGGATTCTGCTCAACACAAAACCTCTCCCAGGGTCTTTAAGGACAACTCCAAGTATAAAGTACTGTAGGACTAGACTAAGAAGGACAATTCCTGCCTAACACTAAATACGGTAAACAATGTCACAGACCCCGTCTCCATCGATCACATCACTTGGTCTCCATGAATCTACAGAACGCTGATGAATGCAAATCTCTGGTCAGGCGTCATGAATTCCAATTTTCTTTGTGTCTGGATATCACGCATTTATTAGAACCTACTTTATTTGTGGCTCTGGTTATTTTCCAAGAAATTTGGAGGAACAGGATTATTTGTATTTAAATGAGATTTAAGAAGGACATGGATGAAGAAAAGCACAAATCATATGAATGACGAATGCTTTAAGGTTGACATCTGGTGTATTTGAATGGATTTAGCTTTTGAATAAAAACATAAACACACCAACTATACACTTTAAACTGATCTACAGTTAAGGCAAATTTAACTGACAGTATTTCCTGTCTCTTGGATAAGAAAATAATTTATAGATTATAGTTAAATTAAATTGATTTTATATAATTTGATCATTCAATACAGAGTCTTGAAAATTTGTCTTCATGTTTCTGATAACTATTTTGCTTTTTTAAAGAATAACCAAAGTTTCCTCAAGCAATGTCTCACTTTTCCTGCAAGAGATAAGTTGAATTTTCAGAAGCTGGCTTAGCTCATTATACAGTAGTACTGAGTGTGAAACTATCAAGGTTTCATTCCTTTTTCCAACTCAAACAGCTGCTACCATCTCTGAAGAAGCAGGTGTTGAAGTGTGAACAATATTAGCACTAAAAAGAACAGACTGTTTGGTGATGACTTTTCTCACTAGAATATTATATCAAAATACTTTTAAATTCCCTAAAGTGCCCAGGTGGGAAGGCAAATTAAACTTTAAGAAGGCTAAAAATATCTCAATAATGTCATTAGTTCTTCTTCCCCTTACAAATCCAACATGCAATTATTAGAATTATAATTTTAAAAAGAGTCTTGCATTTCAGGGATTTTGTTTTTCTATGACTCTACATAATTTCATGTAAAAATACATAAAAACACTTTTAAATAAAAAAGTCTGGATAGCAAATTTCCAGAGGACAAGCTGCAGTAAGTCAAATAGTCCGTGTTTCAAAATTCAAAGCTGGGACTTTTAAAATAAACTCCATGTCAATAGTATAGCAAGAGATTCTATCATGACATTGTTACTAAAAATACCAACGAAGGGAACTTGATTTGTCTAGCTGCTTTTCTGGGTAGATTTTTAGCAAGCCTTTTATACGAATGAAGCCTTATCATAATGCTAAAAATTATCACTTTATGCAATAAAGTATTCTTTTGAGGATAGAATTTAAGATTCTGTAGAAGAATGCCACATAAAAATATGCAAGCAAGGTTAGGCACAGTGGCTCACGTCTGCATCCCAGGACTCTAGGAGGCTGAGGCAGGTGGATTGCCTGAGATCACGGGTTCGAGAACAGCCTGAGCAAGAGTGAGACCTCATCTCTAAAAACAGCCAGGTGTCTGTAGTCCCAGCTACTCAGGAGGCTGAGATAAGAAAATCGCTCGAGCCCAACAGAGTGAGGTTGCTGTGAGCTATGACATCACAGCACTCTACCAAGGGCGACAAAGAAAAAAATATATATGCAAGCAGTTTCTGCCTTTCAGGTCTAAAGTTTGGATGTTTATTTTTGTTGTCAATCCTTTGGTTATTAGGGAATAATAAATTAAAATAATAAGTTACAGGTATTATTTAAATTAATACATAGCAAGGATCTATCCCTGTTTTATGGCAGACAGAATTCTGTGAAATAGCCAGAGAACTTCTCTGTTGAGTAAGGTTAACTGTGTGGACACTTTTATCCCATGTTTTCTGAGTCGTATTTTCTTACTTTGAGCATTTATTTCAGGCACCCTGGAACTTGAATGAGAAGAATTACTGCCAGAGAGACTTGTAGCCCTGAGAGTTACTGCACCATCATTTGGAACAGATTTTGAAAGAGATTGGTTATGCAGAGAACAGGAGTAGCCTTGACTGTTGGCAGAGGCCATTCCTAGGAAAGCAGAGGTGCTGCAGGTGGTGGCCTCGGACGCTGTGAGGCGAGCGTCTGCAGGACCCTTTGTGAATCTTTGGATTCCTTCCGTGTGGAGGCTCGGAGGATCTTTGGTGTTAGAAGACAGTCGTTCCATTTTCCCAAGCCGAGGGGGATTCAACCACGCACATTTGCCACGAGAGGATATCTGGCAATGTCTGCAGACTTTTATGATTGCCATGACTCGGAGGAGTGTCGCAGGCATCAGTGAAAAGAGGCCACGTCTGCTGTTAAATACACTGCAGTGCACAGGACGGCCACTGATTACAGGAACGATCCAATCCGAATGTCCAAACTACAGGTGTTGGCCAGCTGCCAGCCTCACTCCTTTTGTGCTTTCCTTGTGTTATCCTTAATTATTCATTCACCAAGTGTTAGAAGTTACAGGTTAGGGTTGATTTGCTGTTAGAAATTATAAAAAAGGTAATTACCACAACTAGATTTAGAAAGTGTAATTCAGTTCAACTAAAAGAAAATATGAATAGAATGGAAAAGAAAATGACAGAAAAATAAAAGAAAGACATTGCCTCATTGCCCCAAGTCCACAGTGATAGTCACTAACAAAACTACTGTGCAAAGCAATTAATGACATTGTAGGTGACGCTTACAGGGAACACTGCAGCACGGCCAAGGAAATAGGAGGCCACAGTAGAACAGAGTTGAGAAATGTGTTCTTGGGAACACTCGACCACTCCTGAATACTTCAGAAATCACCAAGAGACGTGGACACTCTAAAATCATCAAGAGACAAGTTGAAGCACTTAGCCCAGCAGAGTCTCAAATAATAATCACTTAGCTACTAAGGACTGTATACAAATGCTGGGTTAAAACTTCCAAACATGAATTTTGCTGTTCTCAGAAATAACGTCAGGGTAAGTGATACACTGTATTCCTAAACAGATGGATATAGATTTAGTTAGATCCTTAACATAAGAAAGGGAAAACATAATGCGTTCTTTAATTATTGTAGGTCATATATTCTACTAGGAACTGAAAGTGAATAATTTTAAAAATAAAATAAGAATGTCACCATAGAAAGTGACTACTTCCTTGTAAGTAAAAGTTATACTTGACATTCAGAGATACCATGGAATTGTACACTCCCACAATAGAAGGAGTATGAAGTAATTTTCAAACTTGCATAAATCTTCAGACAAGCAATTTTATTTTTAGAGTAAATATAGGGTACAAACTGGAAGGCTGGATGGGAAAGTATGTTTCCATCAGTAGCGTGTAGGCACCAGAACGAGTATCAGGCTATTGCAAAAAATAATATCCCTTGGGCCTTGGAAGGACCCTATAGTTTCCTTCAAGCTACAGCTGACTTTGTGGTGAAGCACTGCTCTACAGCCTGACTGACCATTTCATTTTAAAGAACCTACTGTATCTCTAACAAAAGGTGGATGAGAATGCAACCCAATAACTTGGAAACTATTTGTGTGTGTGAGAGAGAGAGAGAGAGATGGATGCAGGGACCTCTGATATCCGTGAGTGGTCCAGGCCAGTTATTACTATCTGCCTAACATCCCTACTTAATGAGTCTTTCCACCCCTTTCTCCAACCTAAAGATCAACCAGTCTCAAACACTGTCCCACAAGCATCTGAACCGTCTGTGATGACGTCCTGAGATTTCCACTTTGTATTTTATGTCCCTACTCCAAATTATATCCAATTTTTTTTTCATTTTACTCATGCTATTATTTTAAGTTTGAACTTAAAAACTCATGAGACTTTTGATATGTAGACATGTCTCTGCTTTTAGAACTTTTACCCTTCTCTAGGGTATCAAATAGTTATAATTTTTTAGACCATCAGTGTCTCAAAATATTTACATTCACAGCCTTTTTTGTTGTTTTGCCGTCCTCACTTTTTCTCTTATTTCTTTTATCATTATGGACAGAAAATTAAGGCATGTGGAATCAAACGAAATGCTTCTATTTGAGATTTTTAAACTAATGACTAGACTAATGAGTATTACAGAAAATTCTGATGGAGAAGAGGAAGATTTTAAAATGTCATTTTTGTATGCTAAGTATTACCATGAATAACTTCCAAATAAAATGTAAATCAAATGTGTCTTTCTATTCTTACAAATGCCCTTTAAAATCTGACTCTCAGTTATCTTTTTTTTAAGTAACTAATATAAACATTTCCTCCTTCCTAGGACTGTGGAAGAGAAGGTATAAGCCTTGATACAGTTCATAATTTTAAATTCATTATTGCTGGTATTCTATTAAATAATTATGATTTACCAGAATAATATCTCTCTGGAAAATTACCATTCATAAAAAATGTTGGAAAGGATAAAAGCAGAGCATAAACAACAGTTGTCTCCAACTGGAACATATTATCAGAAATTTAAATTAGAAACTTCACTAATGTTCAGAAAATAGTTTAGTGTCAAAACATTATTTTGATATACAGAAGATACATTGTTTAGGTAGAGGCAAAACAGTGTATCCAAACAACACATTTAAATCAACATGTTAACGTTAATAAATAAAGTTATTTTACAGAGATGAGTCAAAAAGGAAAGCTATGCATCGCTTGCTATCAGCAATTTCAGAACTGGTGGTTCTGCTGAAGCTGGTTTTCCAGATCATCAATCCAAGGACACACCCTGGGAATTCTGGAGAGGGCAGGGCATTACAAAGGGCGGTTCCTTTAGGTGCTGTTTGAACTCCCAGCAGGACAAGAAGCATTTCCTTCTCTTTACTTTCTTCATCGCCATATTCTTCTCTGGTTCCTTAGGCAGTTGCCTCCTTGCCAACTCTTGTTTCTTGAAAACTTGAAACAGTTTTTGTAGCAAGCCATGATGTCCATTCTCAGCATTTAAGTATTTATAAGACCCATAGCACTATGGGAGTTGAGGAGTATTAAGTTGGAATTAGGAGGTATTCCTTCCCATTATTCACAAATTTGGGGCGCTAGTAGTTCTGGAGATAAATAGTGGGGAGGAAAGGACCCTAGATAATTTGTAAGTGTCTCTCTCCCCTTCTGTCACTTCTGCTGTTTACCAGGTATGAGTGAGTATGTCACATATTTTTTTGGCTGTCTTAGAACTGTTTTGATTCCCAGTGTCAAAAATTCAACTTGCGCTTTAGACAATGAGGACTTATATTCAGGAAGGGCAGCCGTGCAGGTTGTAGCGCCGGCTGAAAGTAGAGACCAGATACCTCTTTTTCTATTTATCTACTTTTCTCTGTGAGCCTTTTTCTCTCAAGCAAGAAATCTCAAAATAGAGATTTTCCTTAAAATACAGAGCCAAGGAAGCTTTGAGTGTACATCCTTACTTTTAATACCAAGTTAAAAAAATGACCTTCGCTGCCAAGCTTCAGGTTAAAAAGATAATGTTACCTCACACATCTCGGAACGACTGTTATCAGGAAAGATTAAAAAAAAAAAAAAAAGGTTCAGTGATGGTGAGGATGAGGAGAAGAAAACTGTCATACACTGTCAGTAGGCATTTAAATTAGGATAGCCTTTACGAAAAACTATATAGAGGTTCATTGGAAAAGTTAAAAGTAGAACTACTATCTAATCCAATAATCAAGCTTCTGGGTTGATATTCAAAGAAAATAAAATAAGTATCTCAAAGAGTAATCATAACACCCACGTCCATTACAGCACAACTAACAATAGCCAAGATATTGACTGAACTTAAAATGTCCATCAATGGATGAAGAAAATGTGTGTGTTCATGATGGGTACTCCACAGCCGAGGAGAGGAGTGACAGTCCTGTCACTCGTGAACATGGATGGCGCTGAGAACAGGATGCCAGTGAAATAAACTAGGCAGGAAAAGATAAATACCAGGTGAAAATCACATAGCTTGAATCGGAAAAAGTTCATCTCATAGAAACAGACAGTAGATTGGTGTTTACCAGAGGCTGCAAGTTCGGGAAGGAGAATGAGTATGTTAAATAGCTTGATTTAATCATTCCAACTTGTTTTTGTATGTGCGTGTGTGTGTGTGTCATATTATATCCTATAAGTGTTTATAATTATAATTTGTCAATCAAAAATTAAAAATAAATGAAAGAAATAATGTCCCAGAGAAGACTTAAATGACTGAGTTCAAACGAGTGACTCCTGAACTAGTCTCTAAAGCCAGCGGTGGTTAAGAGCTCTGCTATGATTTTCCCAACCTGAGCCAGAGGGTAATGCGTATGCCAACCCTGAAGTTACAGAGGTGGGATTTTATAAATCAGGCTATTCCCACTCAGATAATAATAGCACTTTGAGGTGAGAAGCAATTCCTTAAAATAGGAAGATGCTATTCCACTAATAGGAAAGGAACTTTGTCTATCCAACAACAATGCTCCCCTGTAAAACACGGATTATAAACAAAACCACTTCTAGTAATTCTTTTTTGCATATTATTTCCTTAAGTTTACCTCTTCATAGTAGAAAGGATAAAGAAAAAGTCACAGAATGGAGAATAAATGTTTAAAAATTAATTTTAGCTATTCATAAGGTAGAGAAATTAAAAATTCCTTTAAAATAAATTAAAGCCTCCAGGCATGGTGACTCCCACCTGTGATCTTAGCACTTTGGGAAGCCAAAGCAGGTAGATGCTTTGATCTCGGGAATTTGAGACTAGCCTGAGTAAGAGTGAGACCCCTTCTCTATTAAAAATTGAAAATATTAGCCAGGCTTTGTGGTGGACATCTGTAGTCCCAGTTACTGCAGAGACTGGGCCAAAAGGATCACCTGAACCCAGGAGTCTGAGGTTCCTATGAGCTAGGCGGGCACCACGGAACTCTAGCAACAGAGTGATATTCTGTCTCAAAATTTAAAATAAATTAAATTAAATCAAATCAAATCAAATTAAACAAAGTCAATAATAATTATTCAAATAATAAAATTTAAAAAGTGACATAAAGAAAACTTTTCTGTTGAATTTATTTTGGCAAAAAGAATAAGGAAAATTAGTTGGAAGTTGTAAGGAATCAGGTATTGATGCACATTTAATAGTTTGTTGTCAAGAATGGAAACTTTTTTTTTTTTTTTTGAGACAGAGCCTCAAGCTGTCACCCTGGATAGAGTACTGTGACATCACAGCTCACAGCAACCTCCAATTCCTGGGCTCAAGCGAGTCTCTTGCCTCCGCCTCCCAAGTAGTCGGGACTACAGGCGCCCGCCACAACGCCCGGCCATTTTTTGGTTGCAGCCATCATTGTTGTTTGGCGGGTCCAGGCTGGATTCGAACCCGCCAGCTCAGGTGTACGTGGCTGGTGCCTTAGCCCGTTAAGCCACAGGTGCCGAGCTGGATAATTTTTTTTCAAGTATTGTTGAAAAAAATTTTTACAATGTCTATATTAGGAAGGAGCTAGAATCAGACCTCTAAAAATTATACTCGTATTTTTATATCACCTTTAGATATTTTTGTTGTTGTGTGAGATATGACACCTCGTATTAAGTATTGCCCTACTGGACTTTAATGGCTTAATAAATACTTTATTATGTATTCATTTATTTAATAATGATATATACATATATAGTTCTATGGAATTTTAATTCTGATTTTTAGTTAATTATGTTTCTAACATATTTGCCCTCAGGCCGGAACTTAGTGTATAATCTTATAATTTAGTAATTAAGTATATTGTCTCTACTGAATTTTTCTTTATGGCTTTTAATATTATTTCTGCTTCTGACCTTTTACGAAATTCAACAGGTTAATGAAGTATAAATTCTCCCATGGTTCTCTTTATGCAAATAGCACTTTTTTTTCTGCAAGGGTTTCTATGCAATCCAGAATTTATGTTGAACTCTCGATTAAATGGATCCATATTGATGAGCTTTCCTTCTGATCCACTGTTTTTAACACATAATTATGTCTGACACGTCCTAATCCTGGAAAATCTTCTAAAGTTAGTGAACTTTAATAAATGTCAGTTAAAGGTTCTCTGACAAATTGGAGGTGAGCAGATAGATAAATGAAAGACTTCATGCACAAAGGCTCAGTAGAAGAGGAATAAGATGTATCTTGAGAAGACCATAATGAAAAATAATTAAAAATGGGACCAATTAATGACAGTTTCAGGAGTTTAGAGTTAATCAGGGAATCCAAATTTCTTTTACTCACTAATATGAATTATTTCATTTAGACACATATAAAATTATTTTATTTGTATCTCTTTTAAATCTCTGTTGCAAAATTCTAGGTAAATGCACTGAGAGGTTGTGAGCCTCCGAGGGTAACGACGTCTCCTCCTGACTCAGGAGGTTCTGTTCTCCCTCCATTATGGGACTTGGGGCTCACAGTTCTTGGCACTCGATGTTTTGTAACTTGTCAATTTTATTTTGTTTTGAAATTTACTGGTATAAAGGTGTCAGTTTTTATTACCTTCATTTTTTTTTTACATAGACTTTATTTTTTAGAGACGTTTTAGGTTCACAGCAAAATTGAGCTGACAGTACAGAAAGAGTACCCCTAACCTTCTTTTTCCTAAACATACACAGCTTCCTCCACTCTCCACTGTCCTCCCGGAGGGATACACTCGTGACGATTGATCAATCTACGTCATTATTACGCAAGCCCATGGTTTCTGTCAGGGTACACGCTTGGTGTCCTACATGCTATAGGTCTGGACAAATACATAATGAACAGTGTCTGCCGTGCTAGTACCTTGCAGAGTAGCTTCTGATCGAAAATTCCCCTGTGCCGTTCATCCACCCTCCCCTCTAACTCATGGCAGCCATTCATCGTTAGATTATCTCCAGAGTTTTGCTACACTGGGCATTTTACCATGTTTTACAAGTGAGTTAACTGAGATTCCCTGATATTCCTCAAGCCACCTATCCACTCACATGTCTGGATCGGAATTAGAATAAGGATTTTTTAAGTGCATTTTTTAAAACCACAGTACTCTTTCCAAATAATGTTGTAAGTCTGCATTCTCATATTGAAGCCTAAAAAGGCCAGGAAGTTATTCTATGTAAAATTCTTAAAAATAGCAAAAAAAAAAGGAAAAGTCTAAAGTTTTTTTAGCTTGAAACCCGTGCTATTTTTATTACATTATTACATTATATTATCATATTATTACTTTACTATAACCTAAGGGAGGTTGTGTGCTATATCAAAAAAAACAATGCACAGATTAGAAAACAAGATTTCCCTCAGCTTTGGCAGGCAGAGACCGAGCCATTTTAGCACAATGCGTATAATATTTACAAACACTGAGAACCGTGCAGACTCGATCCATACATGGTACATTCGAAATCACTTTGCAAATTATAAAGTTCTTTTAACTATAACAGCGCATTA
The DNA here is from genome assembly GCA_963574655.1 of Perodicticus potto. Taxonomy (NCBI): domain Eukaryota; kingdom Metazoa; phylum Chordata; class Mammalia; order Primates; family Lorisidae; genus Perodicticus; species Perodicticus potto. The sequence continues at coordinate 32,996 of CAUYRH010038735.1, read as the reverse complement.
GATTATTGGGTGTGTATCCTCAGCTGCCTGTTAACAACAGATGAAGATAGATCATAAGTAGATGCAGGCGATGCTTCTGCATCGATCAGAATTACCATTGTTCAAAATTAACCTACAGAGAAGGGAAGTCACGTCCAGAAGTTCCCCTTGGTCTCTTGATTTCAATTAATGCTCTGTCCTTCCTGCCCTTTCATCTATTTATGATAGTGATAAATTTTAATAGTCTAATTGAGCTTTTAGTTGTGGTTTTCAGAAGTCGCCTAATTGGCAAAATGTTCATTTTTCCTTTTTAAAAATGTCTAAAATTGCTACTAATATTATGGCATCCCAATTGCTTTCAGTTACCTAGGAAATGATCACATTACCCAAAAGTACTGAGCTGAAAGTGTTGATTTATGTTTGAAGATAAAACTACACGTATGTTTCAAACACATGTTTAAACAAAGGGTAAGCTGAAAAACGTAAGTAAAAATAAGTACTGCAATTCTCTCTCTCCCTCTCTTTTTTTTCCCCCAAGACAGTGTCTTACTCTGTTGCCCTCAGTAGAGTATTGTGGTATCATTGTAGTTCACAATAACCACAACTCCTGGGATCAAGCTATCCTCTTGTCTCAGACTCCTAAGTAGCTGGAACTACAGATGTCCACCACTATGCACCTCTAGTTTTTCATATTTTTTAGTAGTGGTAGGGCCTCACTCTTGCTCAAGCTGGTCTTGAGCCCAGGCAGTCCACTGTCTCTGCCTCCCACAGTGCTAGGATTACAAGTATGAGCTACTGTGCCTGGCCTGTTATTCTGTATCTATAAGAAAATTACTGATAATAATTTTTAGATGTCTTACAAAACTAGGCATTAAAATCTGGATTCATAGTTATTTTTCCACAAACGATTTGTGTGCTTTTAAATTGGCATATTATATCAATTTCACATTTTAAACTTGCCTAACATTGAGGAATGAGCACTGTGACGACCACTCTTTAATGGCATTGGTTCAGATGTAGCCTCATCTACATGACTTCAGGGAAGGGAAGACTCACTAACACTATCATACTTTCTGAGCCCAAGAGGACAGTTACACATCAGAACAGTGGAAATCTTTTTTGAAAGTTTTCTTAAGAAAATAACATAAATTTCATTAGCACTATATTGTATATTAAATAATTTATCTTGAAAATTAATGGGAAAATCAATATAAATGATACCCATAAGTCAATCATCTATCATCTCTTATGTTTCTGCACAGTTCCAACAATGGCTTCTGGAATTCTATGTAAAATTTTGTATCCTACTAATTCTTTCTTAGCTCAGAGGTTATCATAAACTTTCACCTGTGACTATATAACTTTTCACAACTATCTGTGCAATGTCAACAGCAATTATTTCATTAGGCATTAAATTGTTCAAAACATTTACACAATGGCCATTAAAATGTTGTACCAAGCACTAAGGATATGTAATCCCAAGATTATGCCATCAATATATCCAAACTGTCATGGAAAAGAACATCAAAACAGACAATTAGACTACAAGGCGGGCAATGAGATATAGAGATAAATACACGTTGTCAGAAGGTCCAGAGAAAGGGCACGCAACTCCCTGGACCTGCCGGGTGTCAAACTCACTGAGCTAACTGCTCATGGATGAGCAAAAGTTACCCCGTCAAGGTCAGCAGAGAGTACACCCAGCATGGGAGACATGGACGGAGGCACTGATGTAAGAAAAAGAGCCTGGCGTTAATGAGGAGAAAGAGACACACTCGGAGGCTGGAACACGAAACAGAAGGCAGAGTGGTGAGCAGTGAGCGCGGAGGGGTAGCTGGGGCCACCAGTGGAAGGTGTGTTTGCCTCGCTAGGGCATTACGACACAGGAGACCACTTCAAGGTTTGAAATGGGAAAGTGAAATGGCCAGACTTTTATTTTTAAAGAGGTTACCCAATAGGAGATGAATTTCGATGGGAAAAGAATCAAAGTTTGGGAAGAGTTAGGAGTCGGTTTCACGATGTTTTCAGTGAACCTGTTTTCTTTACAAAGGAATGACTAAGGAAATGATGAAATCGTCATCTTCAGAAGAGGGTACGGCTGATACTCACTGAGGACCCCTTATGTATCTACATGGTGTGGGTCTATGGCCCTAGTAACCTAATGAGCCAGGTATTACTGTCACTGCTATTTCCTATGCAGCATCAAACAAAAATAGAGACTTTACCTCTTTTATGTTTACATGGATGGAGCTGGAAAATATTCTTCTTAGTAAAGTATCTCAGGAATGGAAAAAATATATATCCAATGTACTCAGTACTACTATGAAACCAATTTATAATCACTCACACTTACATATGAAAAATGAAACACAACTATAGCCTAGGATGCAGGAGGGAAGGGGAAGGGGTCGATAGAGGGAGGGTTACCAGGGGGACCACACCTATGGAGCATATCGCAAGTACAAGTTGAATCTGTCAGGTGTAGAACACAAACGTCTTAATGCTGTAATTGGGTGAGTAAGGTGAAGGCTATGTTGATTAGTAGCATGCAAGCACTCCAACTTGTACAAATAATCAACACATTGAATCTCATAATGGCATAGATGTATTCATGATCTATGTTCAAATGACCTAATTAAAAAAAAAGAAAGAAAGAAACTAAGGCAAAGAGAAGGTAAGCAGCTTTACTCATAGTACACGTAAGAGTTAGAAACTAACAGAGTCATGATTGAAATCGAGGTCTGGGTGACAGTTTGTGATGAGACGGAGGCAGGAGGAACCAAGTGTGTGCTACTTTCCGGAATGCCATGCCTGCAGCTGAGAATGCAGGGCAATAGGAGGGGTTCATTTAGAGGTTTAGGGTGAACCGCCGTTTAACTACTTTCTTATTATTGGCAGCTATTCACTTCTAAAATATTTTATTATTATAACTACTGCATTGCACATCATTGTATATAAACAATTGTGCATTTTTGAATTATCTTCTTTTTACGAAAATTAATATGATTCTATAAATTATATTCTTATATAATTTTAATCTTTATCCCAATAGTATAGAAAGTAAGGTCTCCAAATAGATAACTAAGTATTGGTTATTTTTTGTTTCTCCACCTAAACAGTTAATATTTTGATCTTCAAGAAAATGACAACACTATTCAAGTCTAACTGTAGAACACTTTTTGTTTGTTTGTTTGTTTGTTTGCTCAAGGCATGTGAAAATTTCAGAGCATTAACAATTTGCTTTTACAATCACTAGGGAACACTCACAACACAGACGGCGCTGGGAGGGCGGACAGGTCTCCCCGAGAAGCTCAGAATGACTCACGGAGGTGAAGCTCAGCTTGCTGCTTTTTAGATCCTAAATATGGGTTTTGAAAAAGTCATACCTTTCTAGAATCTCAAAATCTCAAAATAAAGAACAGTATTTGCATAGTTCTTATATGTCTTTAAAAGGAGAATCTATTTCAAAGACCACATAAAAGGAATTAATTTAGTACAGGAAGGCAGTATTAATATAGTCAAGAATATCAAATTACACAAATTTTTTTCTCCTATTTTATTCATGTTCATTTACTAGTGGAAGGAGTTAATACTCAAAGGAATAAGGTCTTGTGTTTTGCTGAAATGATGGTAAGTGTTTTCCCTATTATTTTATCTTTAAGAGTTCATTATTTAAAAATCACAGCTGTTGAATTTGTGACCAATAGCCAACTGTATTTCACGACTTCTACGGTCAGTCTCTAAAGATAGCGTATTCCATTAACTGGTCCACGTCTTCCCTGGACCTCACACGTCCACTGGGCGGCCAAATCCCAATTAACTCTCCTCTCGGTGCACCTGTCACAGCACTCGCCCTGCCCTTTCCCAATTCTGCTTGACAGCTCACAGGAAAGTGGAGGCGACATCAGGACACTCATGACTCACAGAGACTTGAGGCCTTTGTACAGCTCTCCTTGCTGGATTGTGTCTAGCATAACACCTCCTTCTTTCCTGGGGTTAGAAGAATCCCCAAGCAAGCCACAAAGGCAGAAATAAATAATTGTAAATACATCAAACTAAAAATCTTGTGCACAGTAAAAGAAACAATCAAGAAAATGAAACAGAGGCATGGGGCTGGGAAGAATGTTCGCAAATAATGTATCTGATAAGGGATTAATAACCAAATGCATAAAAAATTCATAAAACTCACTAGTGTGAAAACAACCCAATTAAAAAGTGGAGAAAAGAACTGAACAGACCTTTCTCTAAATACGGCATAAAAGGGTCAAAAGATAAATGAAAATGTCTTCCACATCATTAATTAACAGGGAAATGCAAATCAAAACTATTATGACATAGCCTCTCACAATGGCTTTTAAAACAGCAGTCAAAGATAACAAATGTTGGCCGGGGTGTGGAGACAGGAAACTCTTGTACATTGTTGGCGGGATGTAAACCGCTATAAACGTTATGGACAATATTATGGAGTTCTCTAAAAAAAATTAAAAATAGAACTGCCATATGACTCAGCAATCCCACTTCTGGACATACACCCCTCCCTCCAAAGGGTTATCCCTGACTGCAGCAATATTCTCAATAATCAAGATGTGCGTGCTACCTCAGGGTCTGTGGATGGCAGAATGGATATGAATGAGAACAGAAAGAACTAAGATCTTACCATTCGCCACAGGATGAGCCTGGAGGACATGAAGCTAACTGAAATAACTCGGACACAGAAAGAAAACATATTGCAGGATATCGCTTATATTGGAAATGTGAAAAGCATTCAAATGTACAGAAACAAAACAACACAGTCAGTACCAGTAACAGGGAGTGTGGGAGAGAAACTAAGGAAATGGGAAGTTGGATGCTGGAGGATGCGAAGTGGCAGGTGCGTGGGGTGAAGGCGACTAGAGGTCCCGAGAGACCGTTCACAGCGGGGGAACTACTCTGAGGACGACAGGTAATAACATTGTCCTGGTATGAGATTCAGGCTAAGTCAGTAGACCATAGCTGCTCTTGACACACACACGCACACACACACACAAAAAATCATACAAATGTAACTATGCAAGATAATAGAAATATTAATTAGCTTCTTTATAAAAACCTGTACATACATGTACATTTATATGTAAATACACATATATATTTCATAACATCATGTTCCATACCTTAATTATACATAATAACATTTATTTTAAAAAATATGGCCACAATTTCTACTTCCATTTTGAGTGTTCCAGGGGAAAATTCATTCCCAGTGAAGCAATTTACCAGGGAAGAATCTACACCCAAATAAATGTAAAACAAACTCCTTAAAGCAGATGTCTGGCTCTATAAGGTCTGAATTAGAAGAAATCTGAGAATAACAATTATATAATTATAATAACTGCATGGCATACTATAATACAATATTATAGTATTATAAGTATGTATATGTGTATATATACATATATATGAGGTTAATAAAAGAAAAATGATATTAAGGGGTTTGTGGCTTAGAAGAACAATCCCGTTTGTGTCACTTCACATTTCTCTTCAAATGGGGACAACACATTTTCATATAATATCATACAGAAGAACATTTAGACACACAGAGGTGACATGGAGAATTCATGCATCAAAATCCAGGTCTCCTGCCTCCGTCTTCAGTGTTACTTGCACACTGATTTGAAAGGTGCGCGCCCTCCTCCAGGACATTGATATAATGCCACTGAAATGAGAAGTGATCGTCCTGAGGAGGGACGTGGTGCTGGGCAGGTGGGCCAAGACCTGCCCCTTGGAGCCCCTCTCCAGGGAGCAGGTGATGAACACCCCACCGTGTCATGCTGCTTCCCCAGGCTTCCGTCCCTCAGTGACTGAACACAGGGGCACTAGACCCGGGTGTTCCTGACTGTCAGGGGATTCTTTGGATTGCGTCTCAGGAACTTCAAGATGGCCTCAGAATCACCCTGCATTTTGAGGTGCTTCTGCACATTTCCTTCAGTCGCTCCTGCCACAGATATGAGCCCCTGTTCGTGTCTGAAGTCTCTCCCTGCCGACTCTGCTCCACCTCCTTTATCTTTGTCAAGCGTTGCCCCTGTGAGTATTGTATATCCGATCCTCTACTGATGACGGCTTCTGGGAAAGTTCAGACTGACACCCCACAAATAAATGATCCAAACATCTGTGGATCACCATTGCATCTCATACCAGGTGCTAAGAACACAACTCTGAGTAAGAAGAACTTCCCTGACTTACAGAGCTCAAACTCTAGTTCTGGTGATGGTTACAGGTATCGCCTCCAGTATAATTTGCTAAATCCCATGATCCAGAGGTCTAGCAAATGACAAGAACTCGAGGAGATGCCATTTCTTCTGCCGGAGTAGAAGCCGTGAAAGGTTGTACAAACCAGCAGACATTTGACATTGGCCTTCAAGTGTGACTAATATTTATTTATATGTAAAATAGGGAGAAGGAGGTTGGAAGAGGGCATTTCAAATGGAAAGATCAGCACAAATATAGACAACGCTGCTTGAAAGTCCATGACATGTGAAAGGGATAGGGAACAGTTTAACTTTTTGTAGAGCTATGATTGAACAGCCACATTTAAGATGTTTCCAAGGGCAAATTTTTATTGATTTGCTCTCTTTAAACTTTTTCTTGGTTGTCTTGACAGATAAACATAATGTCCCTCAGCAAGGCTGGTTATAAAAAGAACCCAGACTTTATGAGAGAGCCCATAAGAGCACTGATGTTGGAAAGAGCTTTGAGGGAAAGTTAGAGTTTCATACACCATAACCAAAAATAAAATAAACTATAAGAGACCGAGTGCAGTGTGGGGACTCTTCTCTGCACTGAATGGAGTTAGCAATGCGCCAGCAACATCACTTACTGGCAAACAGAGAGAGCGTCTGGACTCGCAGACTGAAAACACCTGCATGAAAGCAGCAGCAGGACGCTGGCAAAGAAGTTCCAAGCAAGAGAGGTGGAGTGAAAGCTGGCAGAATCAAAGGACCAACGTCCAAGAAGATGGAGCAAACATCTCAGGGAGAAAAAGAGTTCAAGAATGAATCAGATCTACGAATGATAAGAGAGAATATAATTAATCACTCTTTCAGAAGGGGAATCATACAAAAGGGAAAGAACAAGAAGTGGGTGGGTCTGAAGTAGCTGAACAGAGAGTTCGTAAACTTCACGTAATGCACTAAAAATGGCACAAGAAGGGGAATAATCTGGAGAAGAGACACTGGCTCACAAGCCTGAGTCAGCGACACCAGCTTTCCAGGCTAAGAGTTTGACATTTCTCTTCCTATGTTTTAGGAGTAGTTATAACTCCACGTTAGTTGTACGGAGTTCACTCATACATTCAGTACATAATTTTACAGTTTTGTCAAGTTAACTCCAGTAAATATCCTGTTCCTCCATCTAGCCCCAGGACTAGCCACTTGCAGTCCCGGTTCTAATTCCTGATAAATTACATAGGAGTTTGTCAATCTCAGCAATTTATTTGAATTCTCTCGGTGGTAGTTTCTTCACCTCTGCAGGTTAGATCAAAACAATGCCTACCTCACAGGGTTATTCTGAGAATTAAATGTGATAACATGTGAAAAGTGCTTAGCTTAGTTATAGCGCATAGGGCATTCTCAACAAATGTTAGCTATTATTAATAGTTTATCGCTGGCAAGTGACTTAACCTCTATGAGTCTCAAATATCTTATTTTTAAGGTGAGGATAAGCAACACTTCTTTTTAATGCTGAAAGGATTAAAGATAGTGAGTGTAAAGCAATTGGGCACGGTGCCTGGAACACAGCATGCTTTCCATACGCACTTCTTTCTCTCTCTTCCCTTCTCTCCCTCAATCCTTACTAATATTGCTAATATTCCTATCTTTCATTGATTATATAAACCTTCCTATCTATGCAATTGTTTAAAAAAGATGATAATAGGAGCAGGGTTTAGAACAAGAGCAATTCAATCATACATCCTTGCCGTTCTACTTCCTTTTGCTCGGTGAGCAAAGTGAAGATCGCCTAATGGTTCAACAAAATATAGTACAAACCGATAGCCAAACCCTCCAAAACAATCAATCAAATATTAATATGCCTCTTAGGACTGACTTCATGAACTTAGCAATTACTTGTCTAGGCTCTGAAAACTGAGAAACAATAATGGCTGCCTTTTCTCAGGAGGGCTGTAGAATGGCTGGGCGATAAGTGGGGAAGGAACTGTACAGATGGAAATGGAATTCACTGAGATGTTTCCATGCATTAAATAGGGCTTTCTACCATTAAAATTATATTTCCTACTCGAGGTCACCAACATGGGGGGCAGACTAAATGAGAAAATAAATAAAATATACCTAATATTTTATCAGGTCAGAACCTGAGATGAAAAGCAGAATTTGGTGGAAATTATTCTCTTATTACTATCTGGGTATGTTGGTGGAAATTATTCTCTTATTACTCTCCGGATATGTTGTATAATAAATATAGAAGTGTCAAAGGAACATGTTTGTGTCAAGTTCTCCAGCATCGAATACAGTTGAGATGATTAAAAAAAAAAAAATCTTCTTATCACTCACTGGTCAACTGAAAGCCTACACACAAACTGTATTCACCCCTACAAGGGGGAAAGGCTTTATTTTGGAATGATATGTCTTCATTTTTTAGAATATGACACAGAGAAGATCTTGTATAAGGTTTTAGACTTTACGATGTATTAAACACTAGCTGAAACCTTCAAGATCATTAAAAGTAATTAGTTATTACTCATTTTGTAACTTGTCAACCAAGAAATATGGGTTAGCAAAGGAAACAGATCTATCTCTATGTATCTCTCTAGCAGAGGCTACTCTTGTCCACATCTATTTATTTATTTATTTATTATTAACTCATATCTGTGTACATTAATGCAATAATGGGGTACAATATGCTGGTTTCCTGTACAATCTGAAATATTTTCATCAAACTGGTTAACATAGCCTTCATAGCATTTTCTTAGTTATTGGGTTAAGACCTTTATATTCTGCATTTAGTAAGTTTCACCTTGTCTACATCTAACTTAGAAAATACCATCTAACAAAGCTCAGATTATTTGCCACATATTTTTCCCAGGTCAGATGAAATTCAATGAGCCATGTTGCTAACTTCTTAGGTGATTTGCAAAAAGTTAACTATAATTATGACCACTACAAATTCTATGCTGTTCATGGAAATTTATTTATTTTTTTTCTCAAGGGAACACGTAATTTCTGAATATCCCTCCTATGTTTCCCACTCATTCTGTTTTCTTCCCTATCAATCATAGTGGCTCTTCTTGAAGAGTTATCCTTCATTACGATTCAAATTGGATAGTTGGATACTGCATTAATTTTTAACGAAGGCAATGTATGTTTTAACCACTTAGGAGGAGCAGCAACAGGGGAAGAAAATACAGTCACACCAGGACATGTGCTACCAATTCTAAAGGGTCAGTTTAGCTATTCCCAGATACAGAACTGAGACCAACTGAGGCAATTTCATAATTGTAATAGGCCTTACGATGCTATGCCGATGATTCAAATCACTCATATAACCTCAATAAACTGAAAGAGCTAATTAGTGTTAAAACCTGCGCTGAATCTGAGGCTTCCCACCTCTCGGTATATTACTGTTAGCATTGCCACCTCATGTCCTGTGTTAAGAATCTGCTGCTTCATTTTAAGTGATAAGTTACATGAAATGGTAAGTTTTCACAGAGCTCTTCGAGAACTCAGTGAGATAAAATATTTTAAAGCACTCCGAACCCTTTAAACTGCTGTCATCAGCCTCTGGCAGAATACTGCTCTGACACACTGTGGGGTGGTCACTCCCCACTAGAGGGGAGTGATACCCCATTGTTCTTCTCCTGTCTCTTGTAAGTCAAGTGTTTGCCTGTTTTTCTCTTTGATGGGGAAAAGTATGCTTCAATTTTCTTTTCTTCATTTGTTTCGAGCACAACCCCTTAGGATGCCGTCATTTCTGGTGGCCAATCTAAAAATGCCCTGAACAAACACTCTCTCCCATTACCAGAGGGAGATGCTACGGTTTCCAGGCTTTTCTCCTGGAGACTTTCTCATGGACACTTTTCCTTGTTTAAGAGTTATCCTCAATGTTAGCAATTTATCAGTTAATATTTCTCCCCCTAGAGAGCTCAGCCTCCAATAGTAAAATTTCTTAACGTTCAAAAATGTGTCAGTAAGCTTCATAGCTCCTTTATCACAAAATGGACACTTAATTATGTTTAATTTGTGTTAACATTTTTCTAGAACATACTTATTAAAATAACGTAAGAGAGCCCTAGCACAGTATTCAAAATGTGTTCAGTATTCAAGGTTTATTGGTTGACTCTAGGTTCCCAACTTATTTGATTAATGAAACCAAGTATTTGGACCCAGAACCCTTTTCAACGCTACTCAAAATGGCAACTACTGATAATCCAAACTAAACCTACGCTGTGCTGTATTTCACGGTTCAGCCTATAAGATTTTGAGCTTTATCTACTTTTTTTTCTTATTTATTGAATATCCGGGACAAAAGTAAAGCAAAACTCACGTCTAAATCTTATATGAAATTGTTTTTTAAACAAGCAATGTAACAGACAATCCACAGTGAGTATATTTGAAAAGTGTAATAATAACAGCAGCTATTAGCCGGACCTCAGGCTAGAGTGCCAAGAGCTTTCTGTGTGTGATCGTGTTCTACGGTTAGATTAGGAACTCTTTAACCCTTTATTGAAGAATAACTGAAACGTAAAGAAATGGAGTGCCAGCAGAGAGACTGTTCAAACTCAGGCTGGTGTGGCTCCAGCAGAAGGGCCGAGGTACCAGGATCCACTCCGCTTCTGCTTCCTGCGATGTTTCTCTGGCCTGTCCACTGTGGTCAATTTAGTCAATGTGTCAGGAAGAGTTTAATACTCTAGCGCATATTCACATCATCCTGAGGATTAGAATAGTTTTGGTTCCTTCAGCCACAAGAATGTTAAACTGGTGCTAAATGCTGATCTCTTTATGCTCAGGAGATGGATGTGGAGGGAGTGAACCAGCCACCCTGCCTTAGCCTCTTCTGTGCTTGAAAAGAGCTTAATTAAATTTCAAAGCCAGAGTACTTGAGGATGAACCTTTCAAATGATTCATTTTTATCAGTAAATTATGAACTTGGCGAGATCAAAAAGGTTGAGATTTTTCTTAGTACCTATGGACATAAATTACTCTCTCAAAGTGCCTCCCAGAGCTCCTTACTGTCAATCTTCACATTCTGTAGTTTTAATTCTTTAGTTGTCTCCAGATTACTTCACACTTAGAGAATCGGCATTGTTTAATTTCTGGCAACAGTTTATTAATTACGGTGAAATAAATCATGTAGTGCCTATACTTCTAAAAATGAGTTTTTCTCAGTCCCTTTTATTTAAAGTCAATAGATTTGATTTCAGTGTGTATCTGAGATAGTGTTTATAATCTCTGCTTACACAAGAGTAGAATTCTTTATAATTATTATTGCTCATCCTGGGAGATGTTTGCAAATTGTATACTATTATATTTGGACAAAAATCTCAAGAAACAACTGTTGGCTGGCATATTAAACTGAACTATTTCATTTCTATACCACAGTGATATTAATTTTTTATAACTTCCTGAGTTCAACATTTCCACTGTTCTAATCTAATTGAAATAACCATTATGATCTTATTTAAACACTAATCAAGCCATCAAATCATAATAGGCATGTCAATTTTGAAAAGTTTATAGCCGGCTCTGGATAGTAACTAAAAACAAAACAGAAAAGAAGTTAATTTTTCAATATGTAGTCTGTTTTTAACACCTCTTCTTAAAACTATTCAGGGGCATCCCACCTGCAGCCCATGGGCCCCATGAAGATTATGTGAGGACTTTTTGCTTGTCTACACTGGTAGATTCCTAGAAAATTATGCACGGACCTTTTTATTGTTTGTTTGTTTTCCAGCTTTCATTAGTATTTGTGTATTTAACATGTGCTCCAACTCTTCTTCTTCCATTGTGGCACAGAGGAGCCGAAAGGCTGACTATCCCCGACTGAAAATACATTTTATAAAAGTAATGCATTTGCACTGTCACCTTCAGTCACTTACCAGCAGCCAGCTTCATACCTGCTACCTCATGATTTCACTCCAAGAGTTTCTCTATTCATATGATAAATTGTACTTTTTGTCACATTATAAAAATCTATTATTGTATCTTCCTTTTAAATATATAATTATACTTTTGAGCTTTGTAGTCATTCTTGGAATGTTCTCTCCCCAAAGCCAATACAATGCAGTAATTCTTCCCCTCTCTTGCTCTGACATTTAATTTACTATAAAATACAAGTGATGTGCTTGGAATTTCAAACTACTTCTCACCCTTTTAGGTTTAGTCATAGTAATCTTATTCTTTATTTTTCCCAAGATCTGGGAAAATTCCATTTTATCATTTCAACTCAGCCAGGTGTCAGGAGCTTTAAAGACGTCTTCCAAAGGTATATATCCAGAAGACCAAAAGCCACATTATAACAAAGACATATATAACAGAATGTTTATTCCAGCCCAATTCATAATTTCTAAGTCATGGAAGAAGCCCAAGTGCCCATTGACCTATGAATGGATCATTAAATTGTGGTATATGTACACCATGGAATATTATGCAGCCTTAAAGAAAGATGGAGACTTTACTTCTTTCATGTTTACAAGGATAGAACTGGAAAATATTCTTCTTAGCAAAGTATCTCAAGAATGGAAGAAAAAGTATCCAATGTCCTCAGCCCCATTATGAAATTTATCTATAGCTTTCATATGAAGGCTATAACCCCATTATAGCATAAGAAGATGGGGAAAGGGGCAAGGGAGGGGAGGGGTGAGGATGGGAGGAGGGAGGGCAAATGGTGGGATTACACCTATGGTGCATCTTGGAAGGGTACAGGTGAAAACTACTAAATGCAGAATATAAATGTCCTAACACAATAACCAAGAAAATTCCATGAATGTTATGTTAACCAGTTTGATGAAACTATTTCAGATTGTATATGAAACCAGTACATTGTACCTCATGATTGCATTAATGTACACAGCCATGATTTAATAAAAAAAAAAAAAAAGGTTAGCAACATTGATTTGGCTCTTGATTTGCACTGATGGAACTTTGGTCATGGAGAATTGGCTGACTTCCATTATGCACTTTGATGCTTTGTTTCAGGGTCATATTGGTACAACCGTGTTTCATCACCAGTGATAACATGGCCCAAATCATCATCTTGCCTCTCCAAAAGGTCTTGGAAAACTTTGACTCCCCTATGCTTTTGTTCACTGGTGAGCTCCCTTGCGAACATTGTTGCACAGATCTTTCTCATGCCAAGATTTGTAGTTGATTTTCCTGTATCCTCTACTGACTTTTAATATGCTTCTCACAGTTAGCTGATGATTTTGATGAACAATTCAATAAATTTTTGCAATGTTTTCATCAGTTCTACTCATTACTGGCTTCCCTGACCTTCCTTCATCAGTAATGCTTTCTCTCCCCTCCAAAAAACATTAAATCCATTTGTATACCACTGTTTTCTTCATGGCATTATCACCATAAACTTAGACTTACATATCAAGACACTGTCACCCATCAACATGAACACAGCTATGAGACACTGATATACCAGGGTTATGACACCTTACTGAACCGTTCCCACAGTGCTGTCAACATAAGCACACAGTGGCAAGTTCATGAACTTAATTGTTGGGCCTTATAATACACATACACAATTCATGATGGGATATACTTTCCCTGGTGTTCATCTATGTTGTATTTCATGGGAATTATCATGTTGTATTTTTAAAGGAAAGGAATCTTTGCGATTTAAAAAGGAATATTTAGGGCAGCGCCTGTGTCTCAAAGGAGCAGGGGCGCTGGTCCCAGATGCCGTAATTGGCGGGTTCAAACCAAGCCCTGGCCAAAAACTACAAAAAAAAAAAAAAAAAGGAATATTTAAGTTGACCATGATCTTAGATCAATAATCTAAAACTTTAACTTAGAACAAAAATTTCTTGAGGTAAGGCACCAGCCCCACATACTGAGGGTGGTGGGTTCAAACCCAGCCCCAGCCAAACTGTGACAACAAAATAGCCGGGCATTTTGGCAGGTGCCTATAGTCCCAGCTACTCTGGAGGCTGAGGCAAGAGAATCCCCTAAGCCCAAGGAATTGGAGGTTGCTGTGAGCTGTGATGCCACAGCACTCTACCAAGGGTTAATAAGTGAAACTCTATCTCAAAAAAAATAAAGTAAAATAAAAATTTTCTTGAGGATAAAAGTTCAGAAGAAATTCTTCAGCATGACAATTCCACTTGTGTTATTGAAAGACAACATACCCATTTACAAAGTCAATACATTTTCCTCTAAAACACTGAATGCACTCTAGAAAAGAAAGAAAAACACGGGCAGTGCCTGTGGCTCAGTGAGTAGGGCGCCAGTCCCATATACTGAGGGTGGCGGGTTCAAATCCAGCCCCGGCCAAACTGCAACAAAAAATAGCCAGGCGTTGTGGCGGGCACCTGTAGTCCCAGCTACTTGGGAGGCTGAGGCAAGAGAATCGTCTAAGCCCAGGAGTTAGAGGTTGCTGTGAGCTGTGATGCCACAGCACTCTACCGAGCGTGACAAAGTGAGACTCTGTCTCTAAAAAAAAAAAAAAATTAAAAAAAGAAACAAAGAAAAACACTTCCTGGAGAAGCAGTTTCTTTTTGAAATTAATTTTATCTTTCTCTGACTGTTTTTGGTTGACTAATCATGAGAAATCTCCCCTTGATGAGGTAATTCTAATTTTGATGTCTCCATGGGGAAAAGAAAACTTCCAATTTCTCTTTAAGAGGAAGTCTGTGCCTCAGACATATAATCACTTCTCTAGAAGAACAACATGTCTTGATGAACAATATTTTTTAACTTAAAAAAATAATTTTTAATGTTTAAAAATGAAAAATATTCCTAGAATTAATAAAGTGAGCACATTTTAAAGATGACATTTGTAAGTGAAATGTCAACATGAAAGAAAATTTTGTGAAGGAAGTAAGCGTTGATGGTATAAAATTAAATTTTTTACTTTTAACTGTGGGCTTGGATATTTGGTGCCAGTGAGAACCTCTGTCTCAGGACAGCAGAAGATGTGGTCCAAGTCCTTTATTTAAAAAACATTTTTTTAATATTTCATAATATTATAAGGGTACATACATTTTGCTTATATCCATTGCTTTTGTACCATTTTGGTCAAAGTTATAGGTGTGCCTATCACGCAGGTAGTGTGCATTGTACCTGTTAGAGGTGCATTTACCTGTCCCCTCTTCCCTCTCCTCTTGAATTCTGATGAGTGTTATTTCTGTATGTGCACATAAGTGTAGATTGATTAGTTCCAATTTAACAGTGAGTGAAAGTACCTGTGGTGTTTGTTTTTCCACATGTTTCTTATGATACTTCACTTAGAAGAGTGGTCTCTGGGGCCATCCACGTTAATATAAGAGGTCTTAGCCCACCCTTTTTTTTTTTTCTTTTTGAGACAGTCTCACTCTGTGCCTAGGGTAGGGTTCTGTGGTGTCATAGTTCTCAGGAACCTCAAACTCATGGGCTCAGGCAACCCTCTTGCCCCAGCCTCCCCAGTAGCTGACACTACAGGTGCCTGCCACAAAGCCTGGCTAGTGTTTCTATTTGTAGCAGAGATGGGATCTCACTCTTGCTCAGGCTGGTCTCAAACTCCTGAGCTCAGGTGATCCACCTGCCTAGGCCTCCCAGAGTGCTAGGATCACAGGCATCCACCACATCCAGCCTAGTCCACTATTTTTTAAAGGCTGAGTGATACTCCTTGGTATACATTTACCACATTTATTAAACCACTCGGGTATTGATGGGCATTTGGGTTGAAGCACTCAATTGCTTTCTACTTATTGGATCATATCTCATCACCTGGTTGAATTTGGAAAGAGAAACTGAAGGTGCCTGGCTGTGCCCCTCCCTCCTTCTTGCTTTTGGGAACAAGATGCTCACAGACACCTGTATTCCCACTGCCCAGTAGTAAAACTTGCAGAGACAGAACTCTCCCCGGGGAGTATCTCTGACATTGCCTATGACTGGGCATGGAAGCCTAAGTTATGCTTTACTATATGCTACTAACTCATTGGACTTATTTCTTAGGGAGTTAAGCCCCAGGTGGAATGAAAAGAAAGACCCCAACACTGACTAGAAGTCCTCTGCTTCTCCAAACTAAACCTGGCACACCTTCAGCCACACCAAAACCTTGTGGAATTTTTATGTAAAATTATTGGCTGATCTTTATTTGTTCACTTTTAAATGTCTTTCATTCCTAAGAAAAATCCAACCCATTGTTGTTGGGGTTTGAGAACGTATATTTATCACACCTCTCCCTGTTACAGCTTTCTGAACAGACATTGAAACCAGATGCAAAACAACAGACTGGTTTTAGTCCTTCTAAGACTAGATTAAAAATCTTAGCTTAGACCCAAGGTCAAAACGGACCTAAACTTGCCTTTATGTACCCACCCAAGGGCAGGCCAGCTGTGGACCTTCCCGGCAAGGGCAGCACCTGGCTCCTTGGGCTCACCCACTGGAAGGGAGGAGGACAGGTGCATCCTGTGGCCAGCCTGTTTAAAAATGTTGTAAGAGTGTGCGTATGTGTGCATGTGTGCGTGCGTGCGTGTGTGTGTGTGTGTGTGTGTGTGGAGAGAGAGAGACCACACCAAGGGGGAGCAGTGATGTTTATCCAGTGACCCAAACCCTTAGCGGGCAACAGAATTAGTCATCTATGCTAAGTAGGTAGGTGGGGTAAGGAGGAGAAGGAAAATGTTCTTCCAGTACTTGTAAAAAGACAGAAGTTTCCTTTTCCTGGGGCAAGGCAGGAGCAGATGGGGATAGGGAGGATGGGTCTCCTTTGGTTGATCATTTCAGTAGTTCACCGAGAATGCTATCATGGTCTGAAACTGTAACTTGGCTTTGCCCACCGGGCACCAAAATTTGGAAGCCCAGCCAAAGTTTTCAATAATCATTTTAAAACTGTGAAAGCCACTAAATCCCACCTCTTCAATAAAAGCTCTGCCACCAGCCAGCACCATGGCCACACCAATGAGCTAATGACCCAGCTGCAGCCTCAGGCAAGCTGGGCACCCCCACAGCTGAGCAGAGCTGAGAAGAGCTGGGACCCCAACATCCCTCTCTGGGCAGGGGCAGCACCGCCCCCTGCCCCCCTCTTTCCCTGCTGCACACATAGGTGTCCCTTTTGACTCAAAGGCTTTTCGTGTTGCTTGTCCCTGACATCAGCATTGCTGGGTAAGAAATTGAAGGCAGAAGGATTCATTCATAAAAGTGCTAGGGTTCTTTCAACACTCAGGTATTGAGCACTGACTGCCAGCTATTCCAGGGGCTAGAAAGGCAACACTAACAGGAGAGTTTACCTTCTAGTGGAGGTAGAAACACGGTGACTAAATCATTCACCTCTGGAGAGAATTCTGCCTGTGTGCGTTTGCCTTTTACATGCTTCCACATAAACAGTGTGTTAGCAAGGCACAGGGCAGCCGCCTTGTGGATACTAAGACTGTTCTTCAAGGGTAGATGTTGTTAAGAAGGCATGGAAGATGAACACAGACACCGACACAGATTTACACAACTGATTTGTTGATCATGCAGACTGGGCAATGGACACTTTCATTCTAAGGCTTACTACTTTGCAGGAAGCATGTTGTAACCACAAACTGATTCCTTTTTAATGGCACAAAATAAACCTTGAACTCACTTCTTTGCTTTGTTTTAACCAGATAGTGAGGATACCTGGAAAGTGATAATGAAAGTTTTTAAAATTTTTATTGGAGTAAAATGCATGTTACACAAAATATACCATTTTCAAGTGTACAGTGGGGTGGCATTAATTATATTCACACTGCTGAGCAGTCATCACCACAGTCTATCTCCACGGCAGTTTTTATCTTCCTGAACTGAAACTCTACTCCCAATAAACCATAATTCCACCTTCCTTCTACATTCCTACACCCTGACAACCACATTCTACTTTGTTTCCATGAATTGGTCTAGTCTAGGAATCTTGTAGAAATGGAATTGTATGATATTTGTTCTTCTGTGACTAGTTTATTTCACTCAGCATAATGCCTTTAAGGTTCATTCATGCTATAGCATGTATCGAATGTTATTCCTTTTCAAAGCTCAATAATATTCCACCGTACAGACATACAAAATATTGTTTATCCATTCATCTATTGATAAACATGGAGTGTTTCTGCTTTTTGGCTATTGTTAATAACGCTACATATCATGAACACTGACAGACAAATGCCTATTTGGGTCCCTGCTTTCAATACTTCTCATCTATTTAGGAATAGAATTGCAGAAACACGTGGTACTTTTGGATTTAACTTCAGGATCTACTAACTTGTTTGGCTGAACCACCAATGTACAAGAGTTCCAATTTCTCTATATTCTTGCTAACATCTGTGTTTTTTAAATTGTTATAGTCATCCTAGTAGCTGAAGTTTTGATAGGACTTTCATAATGATTAATGATGTTGATATTAATAATCCATGGGCTTATAAGCCACCTGTTTATCTTCTTTGTAAAAATGTCTATTAAAGTTCTTTGTTTACCTTTTTATTTTTGTTGTTGAGTTCTAAGAGGTCTTCATATATCCTGGGTATTAATCCTTTATGAGATTTATGATCTGAAAATATATTCTCCCTTTCTGTAGTTATCTTTCATCTTTATGATAAGGTCCTTTGATGTGCAAAAATTTTGACAAAGTCCAATTTAACTGTTATTCTCTCTTCTTGCTTGTGCTTTTGGTGTCCTGTGACTCCATTATTAATTTCAAGGTCACAAAGATTTACTCCTATCTTGTGTTCTCAGAGGTTTTTTTTTTTTTTTTTTTTAAGACTTCATAAGAGCAGTTTTAGGTTCACAGCAAAATTAGGAGGATGCATTGCCTCCCCCATTATCAAAATCTCTCATGAGAATAATACATACAATTGATGAACCTATATTGGCACATAAAAATAACTCAAAGTCTGTAGTTAACTTTATAGTCTCCTCTTGGTGTTACATATTCTATGGCTTTGGACAAAGGAACCATCACTGTGGTACCATACAAAGTATTTCCACATCCCTCTAAATCCATTGTGTCTTCAAAGAGTTTTGATTTCAGCTCTTATATTTATGGCATTGATCCATTTTGAGTGAAGTTTTGTAGATGGTGTGAAGCGGGGGTTCAACTTCATCCTTTTACATATGGAAATCCAGTTGTCCTTGCACCATTTTTAGAAGAGACTGTTCTTCCTCTCATCAAATGGACTTGGCACCTTGTGTCAAAAATCAACTGGCCAATGATGTATAGGTTTATTTTTGGACTCTCAATTCTATTTGGTCTATGTATTTATCCCTATGCCAGCATTGCATTATTTCAATTATTGTAGTTTTGCCATAGATTTGGAAATTAGAAAGTGTGAATCCTCCAACTTTATTTTTCTTTTTAAAGATTGTTTTGATTATGCCATTTCTGCAGCAAAGGCTATTCAAGTTTTGAAAGGATTTTATTGAGTCTGGAGATTGCTTTAGGGTAATATTAATATCTTAACAATATTAGGCTGGCATAGTGGCTCACGTCTGTAATCCCACTACTCTGGTAGGCTGAAGCTGGCAGATCCTCTGAGCTCACCTGAGCTAGAGGGAGACCTCATCTCTAAAAATAGCTGGATGTTGTGGTGGCCACCTGTAGTCCCAGCTACTCTGGAGGCTGAAGCAAGAGAATCACTTGAGCCCAAGAGTCTGAGATTGCTGTGAGCTATAATGCAATGGCATTCTACTAGGGGTGACAAAGTGAGACTCTGTCTCAAAACAAACAAACAAAAAAAAATATTAAGTCTTCTAATCCATGAACATAGGCTATCTTTACATTATTTCTTTAATTTCTTTTAGAAAGGTTTTACAATTTTTACTATACAAGTTTTTCACCTCCTTGGTTAAATTTATATGGGGGGGTATTGATTCTTTTAGAAGCTACTGTAAATGGAATTGCTTTTTCAATTTCCTTTTTTGGTTGTTCATTGCTGGTGTAGGGAAACACAGCTGATTTTTGTGTATTGATCTTCTAAGCTAAAATTTTGCTGGATTTTGGTCTTGTGTATTCTTTGGAATTTTCTCTGTATAGAATCATGTCCTCTACAAAGAGAAGTAGTATTACTTTTTCCTTTTCAGTTTGGATGCCTTCTCTTTCTTTTTCTTGTTAAATATTCTGATGAGAACTTAGAATGTTGACTAGCAGGGATGAAAAAGTAGATAACTTTGTTTCGTTAGGGAGAAATTAGAAAATCTTAGAGGGGAAATCCTTAGCCTTACACTGTTGAATAAGATGTTAGTGAAAGGGCTCAGAAAATTTTACCCCCAAATATGATTCCTTGGTAAAAAGAGAATTTTGAATTAAAGGCCGTTAAAGATCAACAGGCCTTTGGAGGGGACTTTCCCTCTACCTGCATAATTAGGTGGACCCATCAAAAGAACAATTGACTTCTCTTCCTCTCCCAGCTATCTTAATACGTTGCAGGAAAGAAGATAAAGAAAAAACAGAGCTGGCCTAAATCACTTTAACATAATACCTCTCAAGTTTAATTTAATTTGCAAAGAAAATCATTTTCAAGTCAGTCTTTCCCCCCCATCCATTCATCCTACCTAGCAACCATTTATTGCCCCTAAACAGAATTACCTATATATTCCTTGTCTCACCCTTTTAAAAGGAGTATACAAAAATATCTAGATCCCACTGGGATATTGGGTAATCACTCTGTGATTCTCTATTTGTACATGGTTAAAAAAAAAAAAAAAAACTCTCTTCCTCTTATTAATCTTCCTTAATTGTGAGTTAATCTTTCAGCGAACTTTCGGGGGAAAGGGGAAATTTCTTCTCACTCCCCCCCCCCATTAGTTGTGGGTTTTTTATAAATTTCTTTTTATCATCTTTAGGAAGTTACATTCTATTTCTAATTTTATGAGTTTGGAGTTTTTATAAATCATGAGAGGGTGTTTAATTTTGTCAAATGCTTTTACTGCATCCATGGAAAAGGTCATGTGGCTTTTTCTTCCCTCTATCCTATCTATTCTATTATCTTAATCAATCTATTACATTGATTTCCTTTTTTTGAACCACTTTTTTCACTCCTGGGATAAATCCCACTGAGTCATGGTATATATTTCTTTTAACATGCCACTTGATTTGGTAGGTCAATATTTTGTTGAGGATCTTTGCATCTATATTTGTGCAAAATATTGTACATTTTCATTTCTTGTGATGTCTTTTTCTAGCTTTGGTATCAGGCTAATTATGGCCTTATAAAATGAACTAAGAAGCTGGGCATGTGATGACTCAGGCCTGTAATCCTAGCACTCTGGGAGGCTGACCAGGTGGATTGCTTCAGCTCAGGAGCTCCAGACGATCCTGAACAAGAGTGAGACTCCATCTCTACTAAAAATAGAAAAACTAGCAGGGAGTTATGGTGCATGCTTCTAGTACCAGATACTAGGGATGCTGAGGGAAGAGGATCTCTTACGCTCAAGAGTTTGAAGTTGCTGTGAGCTATGATGACACCATGGCACTCTACCCAGGTGATGGAGTGAGACTATGTCTCAAAAAAAAAAAAAAAGAAAGAAAGAAAGAAAGAAAAGAAAAGAAAATTAGTTAAGAAACATTCTCTCCTTTTCTATTTTTTAGAAAATTGTGTAAAGAATTGGTGTTAATTTTTCTGTAAACATTTGGTAAAATTCACCAGTGAAGCCATCTGGCTCTGGATTTCTCTTCGTTGTGAAGTTTTTGATTACTGATTCAATCTCTTAGATTATAGATTTGTTGTGATTTTTTATTTCTTCATGAGTCAGTATAAGTAATTTGTGTGTTTGGAGGAATTTGTCCATTTCATTTTTATTTCTTAAAAAAATGGCTTAAATGGTTTTAACATAATACCTGTAAATTACCCATTATTTCTGTAAAACTGATAACCCCATTTTTATTTCTGATTTTAGTTACTTGTGTCTTCTCTTTTACCTTTGTCGGGCATAAGTCACATTTTGGGTTTGTTGATTCTCTTATTTTTTGAATCTTATTTTCATTGTCTTCACTCTAACCTTTGTTATTTCCTTCATTCTTTTACCTTTACCAAAGAAGTTTAGTTTTCTTTTTATAGATCCTCAAAGTATAAGTTTAGTTTATTGATTTGAAATCTTTTTCTTTTTTAATGTAGGCATTTACAGCCATAGATTTCCCTTGGAATGTTGCTTTTGCTACATTCATAAGTTTTGGTATGTTATGTTTTCATTTCAATCATCTCTGAGTATTTGCTGATTTCTCTTCTGATTTCTTGTTTGACACATTAGTTGTTTAAAAGTGTGTTGTTTAATTTCTGCATATGTACCACTTTTCCATTTTTTCTTCTGTTCTTGGTTTATAGCATCATTCCATAGTGGTTAAAGAATATACTTTGTATTACCTTAGTCTTTTAAAATTTACTGAGAATTGTTTTTTTGATTTAACATATAGTCTACCCTGGAGAATGTTTGACAAGCCCTTGAGAAGAATGTGTATTCTGTTATTGATGGATGGATCTAGTTTGTTTATCGTGTTTTTCAAGTCCTTTCATTTCTTACTTATCTTCTGTTTGATAGTTCTATCCATTGTCAAAAGTGGGATATTGAAATCTTCAACTATTATTATAGAACTATTTCTCCCTTCAATTCTGTCACTGTTCTTTATGTATTTTGGAACCCTGTTGTTTTAGATATATATTTTTATAATTGTTTTATCTTTTTATGAATTGACTCCTACTTTCTTGCCAACACAATTCTTGTTGTCAAAAATTTTCATCTCCAATAATGTTTATGGTTCATTCAAATTTTTATTGTGAGTGCAAATAAGTGAAGGAAATCGAAACATTTTACCACAAAATATACTTCTTTGACATATTTTGAAATGGATGTTCAGCAAGTAGCACTGCAAAGCTGCTTTTTGTGGGAAAATTTGCAACTGTAGAGAAAATCTCCATTGATGCATCCAGATATTCTGCAAGGCCTTCCTTTGTCTGATCTAGAAAAGAATGAGAGTCTAACACTTTGAAACATCTAAAAGAAGCATTCATCATCTAATCTTTCTAAAGACTGCTACCTCTGAGGCTTTATCTATATAAGAAGACCAGTTTGCTAACCAGGCCTTTTCTTCTCCTCCCACAACCTGTTTTGCTACAATCCAAGACCCCATTTTTTCTATAACTTCAGGATGGTATATAAGTTTCTAAAGCCCATTGGAGGTTTGGGGTGATCACTCTGTGATTCTCCTTAGTATTCACATTAAGAAACTTGTATGTTTATTCTGCAAATAGTGAGTTGATTTTTTTCAGGAAACTTTCAAAGGATAAAGGAGAAGCTTTCCCTTGGCCCCTACATGGACATCTTTTCATATGATTAAAAGCCATTTTTTTCCTTTTTTGTAAATTCTCTGCTCATGTCTTAGCTCATTTTTCTACTGTTTAAAAATTATTTGATTATTTAATTAATAACATCTAATTATTTCTTTAAATATGGATATCCAATTTTGAATCAAAAATGTAGTTTATTATATCCCAAACAAGAAACAATACAGTTAATCAAAGTATGTGCCTAATATCAACACAGTTTTGCCATCTTAACCATAGCTGTGTATGCCAGGAGTGAAGAAGCCTAGAGAGTGAGTGGCAATGAAATTGTGGAAGGCATTTTCTACAGCTTGTTGAGAATTGAATATTTTTCCTTGCAACAAGTAGTCCAAACCCTGGAAGAAGTGGTAGTCTCATATTTTGTTACCAAATGCTATCCTTTGTAGAAAAGCCATCTAGGGATCCTGTGAACTCAAATAAAATCTTAAGCCCACCAGCTGACTGAATATACACTCTCTTGACAATAGGAAACCCAGAAAAAACCTATGAGGAGAAGGGATATCAGATATGCCTAATTATGCCCTGTTCCTTTCCAAGGGGTTCTTTGTAACAATAAGATACTAAATCTTTAACAGGCCTAAGGTCATACAAGACAAAGCTTAAACCAACACCTGCAGGCCATCAGTTTACTTAACAGATCACTTGAGTTTTGGAAAATCTCATCTGGCTTGTCACTAATAAACAGACTTCCTTATCCTAAAATATTCTAAGCCTTTAGACCAGTGATTTTCAACGGTGTGCCACAAAAGGTGCCAAAATATTTAAAAATTATTAATTAAATCATTTTCAAAATAAGTTCAAAGCATAGTAAGTATATTCTTTTTTTTACTTTTTTTTTGATCAACATAATTTAAGTGTGCCACAGAAGTTTAACTATAGGTTCAAGTGTGCTGTGAGATTTAAAAAAAAAAAAAAAAGGTTGAAAAACACTGCTTTCGACAAAGCTGCTTCTTTTCTTCTTCTTCTTTTTTTTTTTTTTTGAAATAGAGTCTCACCTTGTCACCCTCAGTAGAGTGCTATGGCATCATGGCTCACAGCAACCTCAAACTCTTGGGCTCAAGTGATTCTCTTGCCTTAGATTCCAGAGTAGCTGGGACTACAGGCCTCTGCCACAATGCCTGCCTACCTTTTTTTTCTTTCTATTTTTAGTAGATATGGGTTCTTGCTCTTGCTTGGGCTGGTCTGGAACTCCTGAGCTCAGGCAATCCACCCAACTCAGCCTCCCAGAGTGCTAGGATTACAGGCATGAGCCACTGCCCCTGGCCTGTAATCTTGGCCTCTAATCTTAGTCTACAGACATTCTTTTCTCCTCCCATGCAGAGCACCTACTGGGATTTCTACCCTAACAATACCCTTAGTTTTTTTCTTTTTTATGAATAAGGAAATGTAGTCCTACTATAGTCTACTATGAGATCACCCTCCAGCCAACTATTTATCTACTGAGCTGTAACTCTGAATGTTGCTTTCTATTCTTACTCTAATTGTGATGTCCCACCCATCGGGGAAAAAGTATTTATAAAGAACATCTCTCATAAAAGACATGTGTCTGAAATAGTTTAAGAGTCCTTAAAGCCCAGGTGGTGCCTGTGGCTCAAAAGAGTAGGGCGCTGGTCCCATATGCTTCAGGTGGTGGGTTCAAACCCAACGCCAGCCAAAGACTGGAAAAAAAAAAAAAAGTAAAAGTAAAAAGAGTCCTTAAAGCCCAATAATAAGAAAACAAATGATCCATTAAAAATCATCAATTTTTACAGATCTTTCAACAAAGAGAATTATATAGATGGCAAATAACCACAGGAAAACTATTCAATATTACATGTCATTAGGGAATGAGATATCACTTTGTACTTATTAGAAGTCTAAAATTATAGAGATTGACCAAATCAAGTATTGGTGATGATAGAGAGTAACTGGAGCTCTCAAATATTACTGGTGGGGTTGTAAGTTAAACATAGTCAAAAATGAACCTGCTACATGACCCAGCCATTCAACTCCTATTTACCCAAGAGAAATGAAAGCATATATATGTTTGTACAAAGATTCGTACATAAATATTTATGACAGCTTTATGTGTAATCACTATATATTAGAGACCATCTAAATGTCCATCAACACATGAAAGGATAAACAAATTTTAATATTTCCATATATCATACTATTTAACACTAAAAGTCAACCAAGTATTGATACATGCAGCAACATGGACAAATCTCAAAATAACTATGATGAGTGAAAGCAGACAGAAAGAAGACGAATACAAAGTACATTATGTCATTTATGGCAAACTCTAAAAGCTACTAACTAATCTTCAGTGTTAGAAAGAGTCCAGTAGCTACCTGGGGATGGAAGGTGGGCAGAGAGGGGCAGAATGGAGGGATTACAAAAAGGCCCATGAGGAAATTTGCAGGATGATGGATATATTGATTCATTCTCCTGACTGGGGTGATGGTCTCATGAGTATATGCCTCTACATATGTGTACACAGGTGTGTGTGTGTCAAAACAACAAATTGTGCAGTTCAAATGTGTACAATTTACTGTAAGTCAATTATACGTATGTCAATAAAGTAATAGACTAAGGAACAGCCTTTTTAAAAAAAATTTTCAAGTTGAGAGTTGGTATTGGGTTTGTATGCGATGGTGGAGGTATTGAAAGGTTTTGAGAGAAAGATCATGCCATTGATCCTGTGTTTTAGAGATCTCTGAAATTAAATGTGAAACTTAATTTAGGAAACTGCTATTTTGGGGGGAAAGTGTAAAAATATCACCCCCTTGGTAGGTTATAATGAACTATGTGGTGTAGAGTTGGAAACATCAGTATGGACAGCGTAGTACAGCTGGGGTAAATACAGAATTAAAATAGAATGTAAAGGAAAATAAACATCTCAGGAACAACCCCCTCCCAACTTTATATGCAAAAAGAAAAGTCAAGCCGGGAAGGTGAGTCATGCAACATCTCCTTCCAAATGATTATCTCTTACTAACATTATGTACCAGGAAGATCCCCACAGAAAGGTAAAATGTCTCTGGCATCTAAGGACAGATCCTTCATAAGGAAATTCTTTTCTGGCCTTCCATAAAGAAGGACATGTAAATTTTAACTTTAGGTCTGCAGGCTAAGTCTACCTCCTAAAAGTAAAGTCTGTTTGGTTCCACACGAATAATGTTCATTACAAGTTTATCTTCCCAGGTGCAGAATAGCGACAAGATCAGTCATCTACCAGGGTCACCTGCAGGATTGATTCTCTGTCGCTCCCTTTTTCTCTTCAAACATTCACTTTATCATATGTAAAATGTAGATTTACTGGATACTAACTAATGTCTCATAAGAATGTAATCATTTGACTCCCTGCCCAGCCCCCTCCTTCTTTTTCTTTTTGTGAGCCCTCTCCTCTTAAATACAGAGTTCTCAAATCTCCCTTTGGAAAAACAGTCACAGATGTATCTGTGTCTTGGGTTTTTCCAGGGCACATTCACAACCTTTGGCTTAATAAACCTCTGTTGATTGAGATCTTTGCCTCAGTCACTTATTTTGAGTTGTCAGATAGGTGTGTGTCTATAACTTAGTAGACATCATATATTTCCTAGCTCTGACTACCAAGAGGGCCTTCAAGCAATGAGACCCCAGTAGGCACATCTAGTGTTGGTGTTGGTCTCAATTTTTAATTGTTCTTCAACAACGGGAACTAGGGATCCCTGAAGAAATCACTGATTCTAGGACTTTTTTTTTTGGAGACAGAGTCTCACTTTCTCACCCTGGATAGACTGCAGTGGCATAACTCACAGCAACCTCAAACTCTTGGGCTCAAGCAATCCTTTACCTCAGCCTCCCAAGTAGCTGGGACTACAGGTGCCTGCCACAATGTCCAGGTAGTTTTTCTATTTTTAGTAGAGACAGGATTTTGCTCTTGCTCAGGGTTGGTTCTAGGACTTTAAACAGAAAATCCAAGTTGAATCTGAAGTATCTTGTAGTGCCAGCAAGAAAGGAAGTACTCAAGAAACAAAATGATTGGAACATAAGTTGTTAAGATTGTCCAAAATGAAAAAATTACAGACCAGAAGAGGCAACTAAATGTAATGATGGTATTCTTTTTTTTTTTATTTTAGACAGTCTCCCTCTGTCATGGTGTTATGGCTCATAGCAACCTCAAACTCTTGGGCATAAACAATCCTCTTGCCTCAGCCTCCCAAGTAGTTGGACTACAGGTGCCTGCCACAACACCTGGCTAGTATTTTCTATTTTTAGTAGAGACAGGGTTTCGCTCTTGGTCAGGCTACAGGCTGGTCTTCCAACTCCTGAGGTCAGGCGATCCACCCACCTTGGCCTCCCAGAGTGATAGGATTACAAGCATGAGCCACCACACCTGGCCAATGATGATATTCTTGATGTGATTCTAGAACACAAAAGAAAACATTAATGAAAAATCTAATGAAATCTAGGATGGGCATGGTGGCTCACGCATAATCCTAGCACTCTAGGAGGCTGAGGTGGGTAGATTGCCCTGAGTTCACAGGTTCAAGACCAGCCTGAGCAAGAATGAGACCCTGTCTCTAAAAATAAGTGGGCATTGTGGTGGGTGCCTATCATCCCAGCTACTTGGGAGGCTGAGGCAAGAGGATCACTTGAACCCAAGATTTGAGGTTGCTATGAGCTAAGACACCATGGTACTCTGTCCAGGGTGACGAAGTGAGACTCTGTCTCAGAAAAAAATAAATAGAAATAGAAAAATCTAATGAAATCTGAATAAAGTAGGGAGTTCATCTATGTACATACCAAAGTTGGTGTCATAGTTTTGACAAAGTACTTCAGTTATGTAAGTTGTTAGCAATGGGAAATTGGGTGAATGACATACAGGAACTCTCTGTACTATCTTTGCAACTTCTCTGTAAATCTGAACCTATTCTAAAATATAAACTTTATTGAAACTATTACTTACCATCTATTGGTATTGGCTCACCTCAAAGTGATTTCTCAGGAAAAAAGAAGATACAGATTATTTTCCAATGTAATTTCCAGCTACCAGTATTGCTGGCCTAAATTCTCAATGTTGTAAAGTTTAAATCTGAGATCTTTGTTTTCCCAAAGTGGTAAATTAAATTACACAAAGAGAATCCTGAGGGACTAGGAGGGGCTTGGTGAACTTGCCTGGAGGTTCCCAGAAATGCAAATTGTATGGGTGGTCTCCTGAAGTTGGAAGAGAAGCCTTAGAAGGAAAGTACCAGGAGGCTTTTCCAGAGGGCAGAAGTTGAGTGGATAAGATTCACTGTCAGAATAAAAGTTTAGGACACAAGTACTTAGAGTTGGCAGTTGTCGTCTTGGAAGTCTCCCTGAAATGTCATTAATTTCCTGTACCCTAGGTTAGATTCTAGGTCTGTATTCTATACACCCTATATATCCCAACACCACAGTTGTGATTGTCTATTATTTCTTTCCCCAACCAGACTATAAGTGCAAGAGGGCCATGCTCTTCCTGTGCCCTACTTTCAAAGTCCTAACCCCACCTTGGCTTGGCATTTTCCATTTAATAAATGTTTTGTATTAGTTTCTTCCCTAACAAATTACCACTACTCAATGTATTGAAATGACATAAACTTATTAGCTTAGGTCAGAAGTCAGATGTGGGTTTCATGGGGCTAGAATCAAGGTGTTAGAACTCTGCATTTCTTTCTGGAGATTGCAGGAGAGAATCTGTTTCCTCTTCTCTTGGTTTGTTGGAAGAATTCAGTTCCTTGCAGTTGTAGGACTGCACGTAGGTCCATGTTTTCTTGCTCGCTATGAACTGAGAGCCATTTTTATCTTCCAGAGGTCACTGGATTCCTAGACCCATGGCCCCCTTTCTCCTTCTTCACCTTCATCCCTTCCTTCCTTGGTGGCTTGACCCCTTCACACATTGCACCACAGTAGTCCACTCTTTCATTGTCTTCCTACCTTTAGGGATTCATATTTAGATTGGGTCAGGATAATCCCTTCCACCTCAAGGTTCTTAACCTTAATCACATCTGCAAAGTTCCTTTTGTCATGTGACAGGGTTCAGAAAACAGTACCCCAAAGTGAAGTCTTCAGAAGCAAAAGTTCTTTTCTGACCTTCGTTTGTCCTTCAGCCTCAGTCCTTTTACTCCCTGGGGCTAGCCAGAGAAACCAGAATCCCCTCCAAGCAAGTTGTAAAAGCCAGAACCCCTTTTCCCAAAAGCCAGACATAAAATCTCAAATCATTCTGTGTAAAAACTGGCCATAAAGTAATTATTTGATCTACCTTGTTTGACTGTTGGTCATAAGACCTCCATTCCAGAGAGGGTGCTGCTCCCTACGTAGAAGCAAGGAGTGCTGTTCAGAGAGGCCAAGAACTTAGACAGATCTTACTGGGTTTCCCCACTCAACTTGTTAGCATTAGATCAAACACTTTGTGTCCAATCATATTTTGACGCAGTTGTCCATACTTTGTTGAACCTAAGCATAAAAATGGACAATTTCCCTTGTGTCTTTGAGTTTTCATTCTGAAGTCTCCTTTGTATGAATATTACAATGAAGTTCTGTCCTTTTCCTCCTATTAATTTACCTGCCTCATGTCAGTGATTATTTTCAGAGGCGCTTTTTGGGGACAGGGGACACTGGTCCCTGCTCATGTAAGGCAACATATTCATAGGAACCAGGGATTATGATGTAGACATCTTTGAGGGGCCATTATTTTTCTCACCACACAATTGTTCAATGAATGTTGAATAAAAGAGGTAAAAACTATAGGCTAAGAAGTTCTTTTTTAATATACTGTGGCAATTTTATAAGTTTTGTAAATTTCATACATTTTCATTTGCTCTTGTATCATTTCTGATTTTCTGTAATGATTAGTTACAACTTCTTCTCAGTACTTTTTCTCCCAACAATTGTATATTGTCAATATAAATTCATTTATATATAGCTAAATTCATATTCCGTAATATTCAAACTTTTAAACTGTACAATTCAATGGTTTTTTAGTATATTCACAGAATTGTACAACCATCATCACAATCTAATCGTGGAACATTTTCTCTACCTAAAAGAAACCCATCACCCATTGGCAGTCATCCTCATTTCTACGGATGCAGGTCTCATCATCTAGGGCTAGACATAGACCCCTTTTTCTCAGCCCAAACAGGCTCATAAACCAGTTTGATGGGTGTTCCACCTAAGCTGCCACTCCTGGGGAGGAATGGAATGCCCCCAAACAACCACATTCCTATACAATGGCAGTTTTAAAATTAACTTCTGCCCACAGGCCTCTGGGGCCAACAGTTGTGATATATTTTAGGCATACATTCCATTTCCCCAACCCCCTGCCCACAGGGAAAGAGAAGCTGCATATAATCCTGTACTCAGAGAGCCAAAATCAGAAACCCACTTAGGGTTCCCTCTGCTCTACTAAAATCTTTGCTTCCCTGATTAGCTTATATATAACCTTATCAATAGTAAAATCTATCTTGTTGCTTACCTGTGATGATCCATGAATTCATTCTTTGATTTTCTGAGACCAAGGATGTAACAGAGAAATTCTGGTAACACTATTCCCCATTCCCCAGCCTGAGGAAAACCATAATTTACTTACTGTCTTTATAGATATGCCTATTCTAGACATTTCACATGAATAAAATCATGCAATATTTATCCTTTTGTCACTTAGCATAATGACTTCAAGAGAATTTTATTTAATTTCATTTTAAGGCTGGATAACATTCCATTGTATGCATATACCACATTCCCTCCCTTTATCAATAGGCCTTTAGGTTGTTTATATATCTTGATGCATTTTAAACAATGCTACTAAGAACATGACTGTACAAATATCTGTTTGAGTCCCTGCTTTCAATTCTTTTGTGTATATACCTAGAAGAAGAATTGCTAGATCATTTGGTAATTTGATGTTTAATTTTATGAGGAACTGCCATGCTGTTTTCCACAGTGGCTACCCTATTTTACATTGCCACCAGCAATGTACAAATTCCAGTTTTCTCTACGTCCTTGCCAACACTCCTTACTTTCTGTTCTTTTCTTTTTTTCTAATAGTAGCCATCCTAATGGGTGTGAAGTAATAATCTCATCATGGTTTTAATGTGAAATTTCCTAATGATTAGTGATGTTTAGCACCTTTTCATGTATTTATTGATCATCTGCACATCTTCTTTGGAAAAGTGTTTATTTAAGTCTTTTGCTCATTTTGAAATTGGGCTTTCTGTTTTTTCTTACTGTGGAGCTTTAGGAGTTCTTTACATATTCTAGATATTAAGCCCTATCAAATATATTATTTGCAAATATTTTAGCTTATTATAGGGGTTGTCTTTTTAACTATATTGTGTTTTTGAGGCAAACAAATTTTTAATTTTGGTAAAGCACAATTTGTCTAGTTTTTATGTTGTTGCCTATGATTTTGGTGTTATCACTAAGAACTATTCATCAAATCTAATGTCATGAAACCATTCCTCTACTTTTTCTTTGTTGCATATGATCCAATTTTATTATTTTGCACATGGATATCCAGGCCCAGCAGCATTTGTAGAAAATTGTGTTTTCTTCTTAAATGTTTTGTCATCTGTGTCAAAAATCACTTAATCATACATGTGATGTTTTATTTCTGGGTTCTCTATTCAACTCCATAGATCTATACATCAGTCTTTAGACCACTACCACATTGTTCTGTTTTCTGTAGCTTTGTAGTTAAGTTTTGAAATCAGAAAGTGTGAGAGTTCCAACCTTGTATTTCGTTTAAAAAAAACGTTTTCTTAATTGCTATTTATGGTTCCTTAATATTCTGTATAAATTTTAGGATGGACGGGAGGGTGGAGCAAGATGGCGGCTGAGTAACAGCTTCCTTGCAACTGGACACCGTGAGAATGGGGAGAGAGGACTTCAGGCATCTCTGGCAGGTGGGATCTGCCCAGAAACTTCCCTTTGGGGACACAGGGAGACAGCATGAGACTTCTGGACACCCTGAGGAAGGCAAAACGGCAGAGACTGGGCAAGTGGTTGCATGTGTTCGTTCGGTCTAATACTGTCAGTAGCTGTGGGTGGGGCAAAAGTGGGACTGCAGGCTGGAAGGGCCTTGCCTGTGAGCTGTTTGGGTATCTTTTGGACTTGGTGCTTGGTTGAACTGCCTTGGGAGAACTTGGGCAAGAGTGCAGGGGTCTTTGAGTGTTGTCTGGGGCCCCAGACTGGGCCACCGAGCCAGACGGAGATATCAGTGTTTGGTTGTGGGATGTGTGGAGCCATTGTGGGAGAACTGCCCTGGCAAGCTCCACCCTCAGGGTTGCAGAACAAGCATCAGGTGGGAGTGAGTAATCTAGTGACTGAGCAGCCTAAAGGTGGGGACTGAGACGCCTTGCAGCCTTAGCCCTCAGGGGCATAGGGTGAGACCGGTTTTGGCACACTGGGCAAGTGGATAGCCTCTTAAGGAGTGATCCCAGACACAAGCGCTTTCCTGGGAAAGCTTCTGCTTAGCCCAAGTTAGCAATTTAAAGTGTCTTATAAGCAGGCTGAGGAGGATTTAAGCTC
Source organism: Perodicticus potto (assembly GCA_963574655.1). NCBI lineage: Eukaryota > Metazoa > Chordata > Mammalia > Primates > Lorisidae > Perodicticus > Perodicticus potto. The sequence continues at coordinate 10 of CAUYRH010038735.1, read as the reverse complement.
TCCACCCTGC
>CAUYRH010038734.1:0-15724 GCA_963574655.1 Perodicticus potto | reverse complement strand
TTTTTGAGACAGAGCCTCAAGCTGTCACCCTGGATAGAGTGCTGTGGCATCACAGCTCACAGCAACCTCCAGTTCCTGGGCTCAAGCGAGTCTCTTGCCTCTGCCTCCCAAGTAGCTGGGACTACAGGCGCCCGCCACAACGCCCGGCCATTTTTTGGTTGCAGCCACCATTGTTGTTTGGCTGGCCCGGGCTGGATTCGAACCCGCCAGCTCAGGTGTACATGGCTGGCTCCTTTTCCCGTTGAGCCAGAGGTGCCGAGCCGCAACAGGAACTTTTAAAGAACAAAGTGAAAGCTGAGAGCCCTTCTAAAGAGAATTGGAAGTGGGTCCCTCTCATGAAGAAGATGTGAGAGAGACCTCTTCTGCTCCCCTTTTTGAAGGTTTATTTTATCTTATGGAGCACAGAACATCACAGGAATATCTTATTGCTCACCTCCTTCACCCCTCCCCTTTTTCTGGGGGCTGGGCCTGGTGTCTCACGCCTATAATCCTAACATTCTGGGAGGCCAAGGCAAGTGGATTACTTGAGCTCAGGAGTTCCAGACCAGCCTGAGCAAGGGTGTGACCTCATCTCTATTAAAAAAGAAAAATCAGGGCTCGGCGCCTGTGGCTTAACGGACCAAGGCACCAGCCACGTACATCTGAGCTGGCGGGTTCGAATCCGGCCCGGGCCCGCCAATCAACAATGATGGCTGCAACCATAAAATAGCCAGGCATTGTGGTGGGCGCCTGTAGTCCCAGCTACTTGGGAGGCGGAGGCAGGAGACTTCGCTTGAGCCCAGGAATTGGAGGTTGCTGTGAGCTGTGATGCCATAGCACTCTACCCAGGGTGACAGCTTGAGGCTCTGTCTCAAAAAAAAAAAAAAGAAAAATCTGGGTAGCGCCTGTGGCTCAAAGGAGTAGAGCGCTGGCCCAATATAGCGAGGAGGGTGGGTTCAAGCCCGGCCCTGGCAAAAACTGCAAAAAAAAGGAAAAAGAAAAATCAGCTGGGCATCCTGTTGGTCACCCGTAGTCCCAGCTACTCCAGAGACTGAGGCAAGAGGGTCACTTGTGCCCAGGCGTTTGAGGTTGCTGTGACTGTTACCATATGAAGAGAGTCTGGCTACCTGTCACTGTCAGCCAATAAATATGCAGAGACAGGGATGGGCCCACCAAACTTTGTCAGAAGTCCAGGATTCTGGAGAACAATGAGAGTAGCCTCTTCAAGACTATTCTGTTCTTCCATTTCTAACATTACAGTTTTATATATTTGAGTTCAAAGTGAAGACCATGTTAACCCTCATCTTAAATAGTAATTGCTTGAATCTATGATCCATATTAAATAATCATCAGTATAATTCATGATCCAAAATAACATTCCAATCAAAAGTTAATCTCCTAAATCAATCCACTGAACCTACTCAAGATAAGCATCTTTAGGGTGGGAGCTAAATTTACACAACAGTAAGAATGGAAGATAGGGGGATGAAGGTCAGGTAGGACCTAAACAGACCAGATCAGCTGTGTCAGTGTTTGCCCTAGCCTGACAGACTCCATCTTATTTTTACTATGTGTGTTTTCACGACTATGATAACGCCATGGCACTCTACCTAGGGTGACAGTGGAAAAAAAAAACAACAAAAAACCTTTTTCTGTATTCAGGTTTTTAAATAGGTACAGTATAGACTTGGAATTACTGGGTTAACAGATAAAATTCTAGGCTCAGTGCCTATTTGTACATGTTTTGTAAAAGCAGTTTTTTTTTTTTTTTGAGACAGAGCCTCAAGCTGTCACCCTGGATAGAGTGCTGTGGCATCACGGCTCACAGCAACCTCCAATTCCTGGGCTCAAGCGAGTCTCTTGCGTCTGCCTCCCAAGTAGCTGGGACTGCAGGCACCTGCCACAACGCCCGGCCATTTTTTGGTTGCAGCCCTCATTGTTGTTTGACGGGCCCGGGCTGGATTTGAACCTGCCAGTTCAGTTGTAAGTGGCTGGCGCCTTAGCCTGTTGAGCCACAGGCGCTGAGCCTGTAAAAGCAATTTGGAATGCCATTTTTTATTTTAGTGGATACGTTTAAATCTTCTTTCTTTCTTTTTTTTTTTTTTTTTTTTTGAGACAGAGCCTCAAGCTGTCGCCCTCAGTAGAGTGCTGTGGCATTACAGCTCATAGCAACCTCCAACTCCAGGGCTTAAGCGATTCTCTTGCCTCAGACCCCCAAGTAGCTGGGACTACAGGCAACCGACACAAGGCCTGGCTATTTTTGGTTGTAGTTATCATTGTTGTTTGGTAGGCCCAGGCTGAATTCGCACCTCCCAGCTCTGGTGTATGTGGCTGGTGCCTTAGCCACTTGAGCTACAGGCGCTGAGCCTTAAATCTTACTTCAATATAAATGATAAGGTGTATAATATTTTGGCAATTATTCCTTAATAATTTGTGAATTTACCTTAGAGATACCTCTTTTGTAGAATTGAAATGATTCAGACAAAGTATCTTTAGAAAATGAAGTTCTACACTGTTTTTACATACCAGTATAATGCATACTTCACTATAAACAAATCACAGTTAAGGCTTATTTGTTGTCTTTGAGCAACGTGGGAAGTGGAGGCCAAAGCCCAGATGAGTCACTATTTCATCACTTAAGTTGCCTGTGAATGAAACCTAAACGTTACGATAGCAAATGTACTTCTCATCCTAAATGCGAAGCCTTTTCCCCTGCTAATGTTCTGTTCTTTGGCACACATTCACTTCTGTGTCATGTAATAGGAAAAATACTAGATAAATTCTATTGCGATTGATTGATTGATTGATTGATTGATTGAGACAGAGCCTCAAGCTGTTGCCCTGGGTAGAGTGCCATGGCATTACAGCTCACAGCAACCTTAAACTCTTGGATTTAAATGATCCTCTTGCCTCAGCCTCCCAAATAGCTGGGGCTACAGGCACCTACCTCAACACCTAGCTATTTTTAGAGATGAGGTCTCACTCTGGCTCAGGCTGGTCTTTAGACTGTGAGCTTGGGCAGTCTACCCGCCTTAGCCTCCCAGAGTGCTAGGATTATAGGTGAGAGCCACCGTGCCCAGCCTTCTGTTTGCATTTAATTTTGAAAACATTCCCTTGCAGACTCTTTCAATGTTTTTTCTGTGATATTCTTTTTTTTTTTTGGCAGGGGTGGGGGAGTTTATTGAGGGTACAAAGAACCAGGTTACATTGATTGCTTGTGTCAGATAAAGACCCTCCCATGATAGTGTTCCGCCCCCAAAAGGTATACCACCACCTCGTCCTCATGCCCCCTTCCCTTTCTCTGCTCTCCCCATCCCCCACTGTATGCTAAGTCATTAATTGTTCTCATATCAGAATTGAGTACCTAGGATTCTTGTTTCTCCATTCTTGTGATGCTTTACTAAGAATAACGCGTTCCACTTCCATCCAGGTTAATACAAAAGTTGTAAAGTCTCCATCTTTTTATTTTATTTATTTATTTATTTATTTATTTATTTTTGAGACAGAGCCTCAAGCTATCACCCTGAGTAGAGTGCAGTGGCATCACAGCTCACAGCAACCTCCAATTCCTGGGCTCAAGCGAGTTTCCTACCTTTGCCTCCCAAGTAGCTGGAACTACAGGCGCCCGCCACAACGCCCAGCCATTTTTTGGTTGCAGCCATCATTGTTGTTTGGCGGGCCCGGGCTGGATTCGAACCCGCCAGCTCAGGTTTATGTGACTGGCGCCTTAGCCCATTGAGCCACAGGCGCCGAGCCAAGTCTCCATCTTTTTAAATGGCTGAATAGTATTCCATGGTATACATATACCACAGGTTGTTAGTCCATTCCTAAGTTGGTGGGCATTTGGGCTGTTCCCACATTTTGGCAATTGTAAATTAAGCTGTGATAGTCTATTGTAATTTTTTTTTTTTTTTTTTTTTGAGACAGACCCTTAAGCTATTGCCCAGGGTAGAGTGCTGTGGTATCACAGTCCACAGCAACCTCCAACTCCTGGGCTCAAGTGATTCTCTTGCCTCAGCTTCCCAAGTAGCTGGGACTACAGGTGCCTGCCACAACGCCTGACTATTTTTTGGTTGTGGCCGTCATTGTTGTTTGGCGGGGCCGGGCTGTATTCGAACTTGCCAGTTCAGGTGTATGTGGCTGGCGCCTTAGCAGCTTGAGCCACAGGTGCCGAGCCTTCTATTGTAATTTTTAGTTGAGCACATTTATGTTGGTTTCTGCTTCTCATTTGATTTAAACAAGTAAAACCCAGTGGCTCTACTGGCACACTGTTGGGGAAGCCGAGAACCTATAAACTCTTTCCTCTTCCTGCAAGTGAACAATTAACAGGACAAGGGTTGTAATTACAGTTTAAGGGTTTAGTTAAGCTAATTGTCACTGCTGAAGTTCCTATGCCCTCTGATAGCTTCCTTGAAAAGTTGTTTTCATAGTTTAAAATCCCTGCTTGTCCTCAGCCTTTGATCTTTTGCTTTGATGCTCAAACAAAAGAATAAAACTGAGTTTTTGGTTTTTTTTTTGAGACAGAGCCTCAAGCTGTCGCCTTGGGTGGAGTGCTGTGGCATCACAGCTCACAGCAACCTCCAACTCCTGGACTTAAGCGATTCTCTTGCCTCTGCTTCCCAAGTAGCTGGGACTATAGGCGCCTGCCACAATGCCCAGCTATTTTTTGGTCGCAGCCCCCATTGTTGTTTGGTGGACTCGGGCTGGATTTGAACCTACCTGCTCAGGTGTATGTGGCTGACGCCTTAGCTTGTTGAGCCATAGGTACCAAGCCAAGACTGAGGTTCTTGCTGGACTAAGTAACCCTGTAAAGGACAGGCACTCTAAAGAAAAAAAAGGAAGAAAGAAAGAAAAGAAAAAAGTGTACCAGTTGCTTAGGAGGGAAAATTCTTGATCCTGGCTCTGAGTCTTTCAGGATAATTTATAATCTGAGCTTTAGTTTCCTTCCTTCCTCCCCTCCCCTCTCCTTCAAAAACCCTTCCCCTTTTCACTTCTCTCTCAGTCTGGACTGTTGTGAATAAATAGTGATCTCTATAAAATAAGAGAGTGACTATCCTCGGCGCCTGTGGTTCAGGAAGCTAAGGTGCCAGCCACGTACACCTGAGCTGGCGGGTTCAAATCCAACCCGGGCCTGCCAAACAACAGTGAAGGCAGCAACCAAAAAAAAAAAAGAGTGACGGAGAAAATAGGAACCAGAAAAATATATGTGTGTGTTCATGTATATGTACAGGGTGGCCAAAAAATTGGTTGCAATTTAAAATAGTATATATTTTTTCTTAGTGACAGGGTTTCACTCTGTCACTCAGGCTGGAGTACAGTGGTGTGATCACAGTTCACTATAACGTCGATCTCCCTGGCTCAACCAATCCTTTTGTCTCAGCCTCCTTAGTAGCTAGGATTACAGGTGTGCACCACCATAGCTAACTGATACTGTTTTTTGTAGAGGCATTGACTAGGCTGGTATCAAATTCCTGGCCTCAAAGAATCCTCCTGACTTGGACTCCTAAAGTGCTGGGATTACAGGTGTGAGCCATTGCAACCAGCCCAAAATATAGTTTTTAAAAAATTAATTTAGTAGCAGTTATTTTATTTTGTTTAAAATATCTCTACAAAACGTTTATCTAGGGTCAGCACCTGCGGCTCAAGGAGGAGGGCACTGGCCCCATATACCAGAGGTGGTGGGTTCAAACCTGGCCCCGGTCAAAAACTGCAAAAAAAAAAAAAAAAAATTTATCTGTTATCAGTTGGTGTATTAGTTTCATTTGTTTAGCAACCTATGTCACAATTTTAGGTCTGACAAAGGACATAATATTTATTTTATTTCATTTTAATTTTTTGTTTTTTTAGAGACACAGTCTCACTTTGTTGCCCTCGGTAGATTGCCATGGCGCCACAGCTCACAGCAACCTCCAGCTCTTGGGCTTAGGTGATTCTCTTGCCTCAGCCTCCCGAGTAGCTGTGACTACAGGTGCCCGCCACAACGCCCAGCTATTTTTTCTTGCAATTTGGCCGGGGCTGGGTTTGACCCTGCTGCTTTCCGTATATGGGGCTGGCGCCCTACTCACTGAGCCACAGGCATATTATTTTAATTATAGCAGAGTATATTTTTTGAGTATGCCCACTCTCTCAATACCTGACTTAAAGGGTTGTTCATGAAGCTGTGAAGAGATAGACATCATTCTGTGATTTTCATTTGACCATCCCATCAGTAAATTTTGTAGTAAAGGTCTCACAATCTAAGAGCTAGTTAATACTGGACTCACATTGCTCTAATTGGTTAAGCAGCCAAGTTTTCTTGATTTAGAGCTTTCATAACCTTCAAGAATTAGCTGAATGGCTTGGTGCCCATAGGGCAGTGGTTACGCGCCAGCCACATACACTGAGGGTGGCGGGTTCGAACCCGGCCCTGGCCTGCCAAACAGCAATGACAATTGCCACAAAAAATAGCTGGGTGTTGTGGTGGGTGCCTGTAGTCCCAGCTACTTGGGAGGCTGAGGCAAGAGAATTGCTTATGCCCAAGAGCTGGAGGCTGCTGTGAGCTATGACGCCCAGCACTCTACCGAGGGCCACAAAGTGAGACTCTTGTCTCTTAAAAAAAAAAAAAAAAGAATTAGCTGAAGACAGCATAGCCAAATGTAAGAAACGCTATTGATTGGCAAGTAGAAATGAATGCTACTGTATGTTCATTACTATTTTAATTACAGGCTACAATGAGGTCTAGATAACTTAGGGAGACTTTATTGCTACTTCAAGAAATAGTACAAATTGTTCTAAAGTAGTGATTCTGTGGGTAACCAGTGTGAAGTCCCTGTAAGGTGCTTTCACAATTTGTGGGGGATGATTCTGTTCCGGTTATTCTGATTGAGAGAAGTGCTTCTATTGTGTCATGGGTAGTGAGACATCCTGCAATGCACAGGATAGTCTTGTACACACATAAAAGTGTCTCAAAGAAGCATGATTTTTTTTTTTTTTTTTTTTGAGACAGAGCCTCAAGCTGTCACCCTGGATAGAGTGCTGTGACATCATAGCTCACAGCAACCTCCAATTCCTGGGCTCAAGCGAGTCTTCTGCCTCTGCCTCCCAAGCAGCTGGGACTACAGGCGCCCAGCACAACGCCTGGCCATTTTTGGTTGCAGCCATCATTGTTTGGCAGGCCCTGGATTCGAACCCACTAGCTCAGGTGTACGTGGCTGGTGCCTTAGCCACTTGAGCCACAGGCACCGCCAAGAAGCATGATTTTTGAATTTCCTTCCCAGATTCAGTCAGGTAAAAAAGCCTGTTTGTTGTTATGTGAGCTCAGAGCTGACCTCTGTGTTACATGTCAACATAATACAAAACACATTTTGTATGTTGGGAAAATGATGGCACTATCTGGCGGTAGTATTTGTAGTATGTGTTTGTTTTTTTTTGTGAGACAGAGCCTCAAGCTGTCACCCTGGATAGAGTGCCATGGCATCACAGCTCACAGCAACCTCCAATTCCTGGGCTCAAGCGAGTCTCTTGCCTCTGCCTCCCAAGTAGCTGGGACTACAGGCGTCCGCCACAACGCCACTTAGCCTTTCCAATGTGTTTGCCATTCTTTTGGTTGCAGCTGTCAATGTTGTTTGGTGGGCCCGGTCTGGATTCGAACCCGCCAGGTCAGGTGTACGTGGCTGGTGCCTTAGCCCGTTGAGCCACAGGCGCCGAGCCATATTTGTAGTATTTGATTGTCAATACAACACATCTGGATCTGTCTACATTTGCAGTTGTCCTAGACATGATGATTCTGTGTGTAAATGGAAACTTCTGACTTCTTCATGAAGTAGTGGTATGGTCATGTCAAAGCATTTCATATACTAACATATATATTATTTTCTTTCTTTATATTATCGATAGGACATTTAGATGGGTTTATTTTGAAGTTAGGTCTATATTTATAAGTTAAATTAATACTTCAGATTATTAACATTTATAGAGTATTTAAAAGGGAACATTGAATATGACGGCATTGAAAACCATTCTTTTACAGAATAAAGTGCTTAAAAATCTTGAGAATTAGTTTGTTAAAAGTGCTTTTATTGAAGTAACATACAAGTACAGCTTATATGTTTGGCTGTAATTATATATCATATGTCTACTTAGAGTGTTTACAAAGTCTGACAACCAATCTAACTCAGATATTAGTAAATTATTAATAGGACAACATCAAAGTGGGTAGATAAAACCTTGCAGTATTCCCTTTGATCATTTATTCCTGGTTGAGAAACATTTCTAGGTCTTTATTTAACACAGTACTGCTTTACAAGTATCTTGATACAAGTACTTGATATCTCTGATATCTTGCTGACTCATTAGAGTGTTTCCAGATCAATTGACATTTTGAATGTGAGAATTTTGTCCTTAAAATTGTAGATAGGGAAATTGATTTTGGAGATTGATATGTTCTTTTGTAAGTGAGGAAGAATTTTTTTTTAAGCATGGGCAACTGTAATACTAAAGGATAAGACTTCCCTTTATGATGTGCCTAAAAATGGTACAAGAAAAGTACTTAGCCTTTCCAATGTGTTTGCCATTTTTTTAATTTTAAGACTTTTTTTGTGAATTATAGTATAGATATAGAAAAGTGGGTAAAACATAAACATATATCTTAATGAGCTGTTCTGAAATGTTTCTATATTCCTCTATATTAAAAATAATGGTTATCTATCTGACATCATGAGAGTTCCCTAGCCAGTCTAAATTTAAGGGAGGATATATCTGGAGACTAGCAGTTCTATAATCTAACGTGAGAGGCTGGACACAGTGGCTCACGCCTGTGATCCTAGCACTCTGGGAGGTTGAGGCGGGTACATCACTTGGGCTCAGGAGTTTAAGACCAGCCTAAACAAAAGCAAGACTTCATCTCTATTACAAATAGAAAAACTAGCCGAGTTCAGTGGCACATGCCTGTAGTCCCAACTACTTGAGAAGCAGAGGCAAGAGGATTGCTCAAGCCCAAGAGTTTGAGGTTGCTGTGAGCTATGATGCCATGGTAATCTACCCTGGGTGACAGAGTGAGACTATGTCTCAAACCCAACCCCCAAATTAGATTTATTTTTGGAAATGCGTATAACATTACTGAGATTGCAACGCTGTGCATGATATACTTGTTATAGGTGAGACATAATTTCTTTTTTTTGTTGCAGATATCATTGTTGTCTAGTTTCCCCTTGCCAGGCTCGAACCCGCCAGACTTGGTGCATGTGGCTGGCACCATAACCACTGTGCTATGGGTGCTGAGCCAAGACATATTTCTTGTTTCTTTTAACTTTATAAGAGTTCATGGGTTGGAAACATGGTGGCATTAGGCAAAGCCTGATCTATAGTTGGGGATGTAATCATAATTCTCTATGTTTGTTAATTTTTTTTTTTTTTTACTTTATTCTTTTATGGAAAGATACATGCAGGGACTACCAAATATAGATTGAGATTTTGCAAAACTACATGTGAATAGACTTGGATTATGTGAGTTAAATCATTTCAATTTTCAAATTCCAGGAGATCTAGATATATGGCATCTTATCTATCTGTGTATCTTTGTGGAGGTCGTTTATGGTAATTCTTAGACAACATATTTGAAAACTACACTGGGGTCACATGGTTTAGTTTTTCTGCTAAACATGATTTAAATCACATTGTAAATATCACATTTGTTCTAGCAAATGTTATAGAACTTGTCTCATTTGTTTCTTCATTTAACCATAAGTAAATACATACTGAGAGCTAAATATGTGCCAGGAGCTATAGATAAAGAGCTGAAGATAAAGAGATTGAGGAGAGATCAGTAAGCAGGAAGCTTTAATATAGTGTGCTTCTGCTCTGACACAGATACAGTCTGGGTGCTTGAGGCCCACAGAGGAGTATAGAGTGAGAGTTGGTCAGGAGGTATGGCAGTGAGGACATCCTTAGGAGAGGGAGTAGTATGTTTAAGAATAGAGGCAGGAGTGACTGTGTGCTGGCAAATATCAGTGATTCAGCATGACTGAACTAAGTATTCTGTGTGTTTTAGTGTTAAATGATTGGTTTAAAGAAGAAGGAAGGTAGGGGCCCAATAATGAATTCATTCTTGTAATTTGTTTTAGCTTTAACCATTTCATATCTGGGAAATTGATGCTGTAGGTGGGAATGGTAGTCAGAAAAGATTACTCCTGGCCAGGCGCAGTGGCTTACACCTGTAATCCTAGCACTCTGGGAGGCTGAGGTGGGTAGATTGCTTGAGCTCTTGAGTTTGAGGTCAGCCTGAGCAAGGGTGAGACTCTGTCTCTAAAAAATAGCTGGGTATTGTGACAGGCATCTGTACTCTCGGCTTCTCAGAACGCGAAGGCAAGAGGATCTCTTGAGCCCAAGAGTTTGAGGTTGCTGTGATCTATGACTCTACCATACTCTACTAAGGACGACTAAGTGAGACTCTCTCAAAAAAAAAAAATTAGAAAGAAAGACAAGATTGCTCCTCTGGGCTCAGCACTTCGGAATGCCTTACCATTTCCAGCTGTTTGGTAAGGGTAAGATACTAGAGGTTTTTTTTTTTTGAGACAGAGTCTCACTATGTTACCCTCAGTAGAGTGCTGTGACATCACAGCTCACAGCATTCTCTAGCTATTGGGCTAAAGCAATTCTCTTGGCCTCAGCCTTCCAAGTAGCTGGGACTACAGGCACCTGCCACAACACCCGGCTATTTTCTTGTTGCAGTTGTCGTTGTTTGGCAGGCCCAAGCCAGGTTTGAACCTGCCAGCCCTGGTATATGTGGTTGGCACCCTAGCTGCTGAGCTACAGGTGCTGAGCTGATCCTAGAAGTTTTATTTTTATAGTTTCATGTTCCTATGTTATTGTTGTTATTCATTGGGTGATTTGGTTTCAGTTCTAAGAGTCTTGCTGAAAATTGACACTGAAGAAACCAGGGGCATGTATAGGTTTATCATGATTGTAATTCTGTGACAGATGGCTGTTTCATAAATAATTCTTAATTTTAAATGCTAACTTTTGTTTTTCCTTCCAGCTTTTGTTGGCAACCCTTGGTTAGACATAGTATTTGCTGTGACTTGTTTAGAAGCTGGCTTTTTCCTCTGTCTTTGCATAGTGGTTTTGAATATAAGCAAAACATGGTCTTTTTTTTTTGAGAGACAGAGTCTTATTCTGTTGTCCAGGCTAGAGTGCCATGGCATCAGCTTAGCTCATAGTAACCTCAAACTCTTGGGTTCGAGTCATTCTCCTCCTTTAGCCTCCCAAGTAGCTGGACTGTAGGCACCTGCCACAATGCTTGCTAAGTTTTTCTATTTTTAGTAGAGACAGGCTCAGGCTAGTCTTGCACTCCTGAGCTCAAAGGATCCTCCTGCCTCAGCCTCCCAGAGTGCCAGTATTATAGATGTGAGCCACTGCACCCGGCCATCATGGTCTTTATAATTTGAAGAAGCTTGTTTCTATTTAGCAAGTACTTAACTGAATGCTTTGCAAGACTGAGGAGCTCTTCCACCCTGGATAATTTTTTTTTTAAAGACAGAGTCTTACTCAGTAGAGTGCTATAGCATCACAGCTCACAAACTCAAACTCTTGGGCTTAAGAGATTCTCTTGCCTCAGCCTCCCAAGTAGCTGGGACAAGGGCGCCCACCACAACGCTCAGCTATTTTTCTTTGTTGTAGTTGTAGTTGTTTACCTGGCCTGGGCTGAGTTCGAACCCACCAGCCTCGGTGTATGTGGCTGGCGCAGTAACCACTGCTACAGGTGCTGAGCCTGGTAGTTCTCTTTTAGTGATGCTAAGATCGATGAGAGGTTCTCTTGATGTCAACAAGATAGGTTTGTCCTAAAGCTTCTTATTCTTTTACCTCGTTATTTTCAGTATCTTTTAATTATTCTTGCTTAGATTCATTATTTTATTAGAGATTGCAAAGTGGTGATTTTCTCATTTATTTTTCATTTTGTACTTATTCCCTGAAGTTATTCTGAAAATTAATAAAAAACAATTTATGTTCATCAATTTAGTTAACCTGAAATATAATTAGTGTAAGCAGGATACATGTTTGATTTGCATCACACACCTTATTAATTGCTTCCTTATTATCTGTTTTCAAAATAATGAGGTGGTTTTAGCAATCTCTAGTGGTAAGCAGTGTCAGATTTGTTTTTTACATTATTATTAATTTTTATATCTTTACGTATTTGCCATGATTTACCTCATGGAAGCCATTATTGTTTTTGATGCTCAAAAATGCTTTAGGTGGGTTCTATCTCTTTTGACATGACATTTTTCATTCTTTGAATAATTAGGGTTCGAACCTTGTTTTTTTTTTTTTTAACTTTAATGCCTATGTTCTTCCAACTATTATTTTCATGCCTTTCTGAAGGAAGCCCTTAAGGGGTAAGGCCACAGTTTATAGGATAAGAGTTCATATAAGGCGTTTATTCCTCATGCGAACATAAGTCTAGCAGCAAGAAGGTAAAAGGTACTTGTGGCACAAAGTACTGGACTGTGGAATGGTGAGACAAGCAAAGAAAAATACACCATAGATGTCGCACAAGGGGGCTGTGCCATCTGTGCTGAGGGATTCAGTGTTTTTAATGCTTAGGTGGTTGGTTGTGAGATTGATAAAAAATTATTCTTGTTGAGGGAGGGCCTATGTTGTCATTTTTGTTGGACTTTGCCGAGAAAAACTTAGCCTAAGAAGCTAATACTTTATAAAGTCTGAAGAAAATCACTTGATGAGTGCTTTTACAATGATTTGAATTTCTCAGGTCTTAAGGACTGTAAACCTGCAGTTCTGGCAAGATGTCATATGCTTATCTTGAATTTGAATGAACGTAAGGGTGTGTGTGTATAAATAAAATTTGTGTAGTTATAGCTAAAAGTATCTTTGTGTAATTTATTTCTGGTAACTTAACTCGTACTTTAAAAAATAATTATCTTCCTATTAAGTTATTTGCTATATTATCTGAAATCTAAGGAATAATTATACATTTCTGGGCTTTATCATATTTTACTTTAAAATTTGGCTAATGGCTGATTTGCTGTGTTTTACTTACTGATTTCTAGAGCCCCATGGTTATGAATGTGCTTCAGTTTCATAATGCCTCCTGCTATGGCAGACATCCTTGACATCTGGGCAGTGGATTCACAGATAGCATCCGATGGCTCTATACCTGTGGATTTCCTTTTGCCCACTGGGATTTACATCCAGTTGGAGGTACCTCGGGAAGCTACCATCTCTTATATTAAGCAGGTATGTTAATAGGTATAATTTCTATATACTTACTATGATACTTAGGGAAAAAATGTCATTATATTATAGAAAAATTTGTTAATGTAAATCGTGGTAAATTTCAGAGAAGTTTAACCCTTTATTTTTTTGAGACAGAGTCTCACTGTGTCGCCCTGGGTAGAGTGCTGTGGCATCACAGCTCACAGCAACCTCAAATTCTTAGACTTAAGCATTTCTCTTGCCCTAGCCTCCCAAGTAGCTGGGACTGCAGGTGTCCACTACAACGCCCAGGTATTTTTTTTTTTTTTTTATAAGCCAGTTCTTTTTTTTCTTTTCTTTTGCAGTTTGGCCGGGGTTGGGTTTAAACCCACCACCTTCGGCATATGGGGCTGGCACCCTACCCACTGAGCGACAGGCGCCGCCCAGCTGTTTTTTTGTTGTAGTTGTCATTGTTGTTTGGCAGGCCCACACTGAGTTCGAACCTGCCAGCCCCAGGGTATGTGGTTGGCGCCCTAACCACTGAACTACTGGTACCAAGCCAGGAGAAGTTTAACCTTTAGATTATTATGAAGGGGTTTGGGGTCACCAGATGAGGGGGTCTTGGCTCGAGGAATGAAGAGGCTTCTCACAAAGTCTGTGTTGGGGGACTGAGGAATTCTGGGAGGAGCTCTCCTGAGTAAACCTTGGGTTTTTATTTATTATCATAACGTGGGAAGAAGTAGGCGAAGTATAAGTCTGACATTAGTTTAGCACTGTGATTAGCAAGGAGATGGAGAATATCAGATAGAATGTCTCCACCTTTGTTTTTGCTAAACTGCAGACCTTGAGCCTCCAGCATCAAGAGACCTTTGGAATCTAGAGACTCTTTATCTTTTTTTTTTTAATCTAGAGAATCTTTAATTATTATTGCCACACCTCACACATACATTTTGTCTTGATACGCACAACTCACATGCCAGTCTCATGATTCTTGAGGTCTCTAAAGCAGGAAGTGAGTCTTATGCTAAAGATCAGGGCTCAGTTTCCCCTACATTATTACTTTGTTTTTTTTTCTGAGACACAGTCTCGCTCCATCACCATGTGTAGAGTGCATTGGCTTCATTGTAGCTCACTGCAGCCTCAAACTTATGGGCTCAAGAGATCCTTCTGCCTCAGCCTCCCAAGTAGCTGAGACTATAGGTGTGTACCACCATACCCAGCTAAGTTTTATTTTTTGTTGAGTCTCTCTCTTACTCAAGCTGGTCTTGAACTGGTCACCTCAAGCAGTCCTCCTGCTTTGGCCTTCCAGAGTGCCAGGATCACAGGTGTGAGCCACTGCACTCAGCCTAGATTATCATATTTTGCTCTTTTGTTGTTGTTGTTGCAGTTTGGCCGGGGCGAGTTTGAACCGGCCACCCTCAGTATATGGGTCCAGCACCCTACTCACTGAGCCATAGGCACCGCCCTAGATTATCACATTTTAATGGTTGTAATATATGTCTTATCTTTTATGGAGGTATGAAGTATGCTAATTCTCACTCCCCCTTTTGTTTTTAATTTACATGGATAACTGAATTAAGAAATGAGCTACCTTGAAATGCTTGTTCAGGTTGTTAAAACTTTCATGTAAATTTTCTTTTTGAGTTTGAATATTTGTAATTACTGTCTTGAACTTGTTACTCTATCCATCTATCTATCTGTTATCTATTTATCTATCTATCTATCTATCTATCTATCTATCTATCTATCTGAGACAGGGTCTTGCTCTGTCTCCTGGGCTACAGTGCCGTGACATAATCATAGTTCACTGCAACGTCAAACTCCTGGGTTCAAGCAATTCTCCTGCCTTACCCTCCTTAAGTGCTAGGATTACAAGCTGGGAATGTGATTTTTGGTTGGTTTTCTTTTCCTTTTCCCTCATCCTTCCTTACCCCCTTTTATGGTGAGTCTAGGGGAAAAAGGACTTTCTGCCATTCATTAGGCTTTTCCTCCTCAGTAAGGAGTTGTATGTCCTCAGTTGGAAGCAGATTTCTTTAATAAAATAACTTGTTTGTGTTGGACTAGTTTTTCAAGTAAATAGACGATTGTCATCAATTTCTAAAGACTAACATGTACATAAAATTGTCTTTTTCTAAACTTCCTCTTTAATATTTTTCAAATATCTGAACCCAGTGTGAATTGGGTGGGTGCCTGTTTTCAGACATTTTCAGCACACTTAAAAATGTCATTCTTAAAAATGACTTTTTTTTTTAAATACATGTATTTTATTATTCTTCATTACATTATTCCCCCACCCCCACCCCCCAGTGGTAAGACAGAATTTATTTACAGAAAAGAATACAGAAAACACTAAAGCTCCTGGTAGAGGGAGAGAACTCAAGTGGGGAGAGAGAAGCTCTCTCCGTTTCTCTCCCGATCTTTCCCCGTCTCCTCCTTTAGGCCTTTAGTCTCAGGGTATATATAGGTGTATGGGTTCCTTGGCCAGGAAACGAATGAATACAGTCCCTTCCACCGGGGGCAAGGTGAATGAGTGTATCAATGAATGGACACAGTCCAT
>CAUYRH010038733.1:0-10098 GCA_963574655.1 Perodicticus potto | reverse complement strand
ATTTTGTTTGGCATGAGTTTAAAAACAGCAGTTTTCATTTAGTATATCACATGACCACTTTCGCTTTTAACAAAGTAATCATCAGACATGGTAACAAATACATAATTATTTTTCATTCTGAAATATTATAAGACTAAATTTACTATTGTAACAACAAAAATTTAACCCGTTTCCTTCATTTTTCCTTCTTCAGGTTTCCATTCTGTGTCTGAAACAGAGCTGGTTAAATCTTAGCACATAATCATTTTGAGTGATAGATTTTCATTTAGATAGTCTTCCAAGGTACCTTTGAAAACTTACAATATTAGTAATTCCATAAACACTAATATATCCCATACCATAAAGACACTAAAAGTAACCATGGAATGGTTGTATTCAACACTTAATCAGAACATCTCTGTAAGTTATAAAATATGACATGCTGACTATGGGATAGTACAAAGAAAGATAACATGATAAAATCCTTTACTAAACACTTCCAATGTTAACCTTTTCCATATGGAAAGCAAAATCAGAAACATACCAAACCCCCCGTCATTTCATCATTATTTTGCATAAAAGAACATTATATGACTCTAAAACAAGTTAAACTCTTCATGACATTTGTGGAATTTTCAAGAGACAAAAATATTGAAAATGTAAGCTGTATGTTTCTTTTCTCCAGACTATTTTTTTAAAGTTGTAGCCACAGTTCTTGTGGATATTTACAACCCAAGTAATGATTTATGAGTGTACACAATAAAAAGAGCCACATGTAGAAGCTTTAAGAATTAAATGGAAATTACTAGTTAGGGTAACAAAATATTTTAGGTACAGTACACGGTCTCAGAGAGACTGTGCAGAGAGATTTTACAAGCAAAAAAACCAAGACAAAATACTTCACTAAGAACATTTGTTGCTAACTAAAAAGATGATCCATATGAGAAAAGACTTATATATGTCAATTAAGTGCATGTGACAGAAAGAACTAGGAAAAAGAATCCAGATTCTCAAGTGTCTAATACTAGACATTCTGTGTCTATGTTTTGGCCACTTCTTTAACCAAAGCTATTATCAATGCCTTGTGGCCATAGGTTCAGTGACTACATCAGTATTTCTGCAGGGATTGGCTTTCTAGCAGCTCAGAAAACAAGAGATTGTTAGGCTACATTGGCAAGCCTTCAAAGATCAATGGGCAAGGGCAGAAAAAGGAATGCTATAAGGATTTAGCGCCTGGCATTCAGGCCCTTTCTGTTTACCAGTTATAGAGCCAGGAAGCCTTCCAGTAGGCCAGAGCAAATGAAAAAACTCTACTCTGTGGCATTCGTTTATCCAGATTTAACTTACCTGTGTATGTCACCCTTCTATTAGCACAAATAATTAAGAGTTGTTTATATTATTTCAAGAAGTTGAGCTCAAAGCTGAGGAGAAATTGAAGCAGTCAATATTGGATTATATAATGAAATGATGCCTTAACAATGTTTCCGGCCTACAATGTAATCATAATAAAGGGAAAATATAGCCTGTGAGTGTCACACAGCTAAATCAGAAACTATTAAGCAGTACAATGATACAAAGAAGTTTAGTTAATTCATATAAGTAATTTATCAGATCTATAGAGTGAAAAGCTAGCCTGACCTAAGGGAAAAACAATACTTACATTGCTAGCAAATTATCTTCTAGTTCCCAAAAATCACCCACAATCACTCGCTAGGAACAAATTCCACTACCATGCAGGCCATGCAGACATTTTAAATGTTATTTTTATTCACTTTTTTCAAAATGAGCAAAACAATGCAAACTTTTACTTGTTTATACATTTGAAAACTTCACTTATTTTAATGTCCCTTCCGCCCCAATTCATCCCATTACCAAATAGGAATGAGATAAGAGGTGAGAAAAAGTCTTGATTGTTTCCCATTTTCCTCATTTTCCCTGGAATAAACTAAGAATTCATTAAAATTTTTCATAAGCCTAAAGCATAAAAAAGCCTCAAAATTTTTCTTTAAATAAAAAAATGAAGTAAATAGGCATTCAAATGTCAGTAACCTAACAGGCCCTCATACAGCTTTAAACAGAGAAGTGTTAGAACAGAAAAGAAACTTCCCAAGAGGTACTCATTTTAGAAATAAAATGAGAGCTTAAATTATTACTATATAAGAATATACTGGGCAATGCAGAAAGAATTAATTTTTTTCTCCTCTCATAAACCTTGTAAGGCACAGTGGCTTACGAATGTCAGATAATGGACTGTAAAATCATCCAACATATTGATCAATCATCTTTATTTAAAGATTTCATTGCACTAGACATTTTTAATAGGAGTAGAAAAATTAGTAAACAACCATTTAATTTCTTCTCTCCTTCTATTCTAGTCACCATGTACCAGTTGTAATAGATGATACAGATTTCAGCCATAATTTGTAAAATATTGCAGGAGCTGCCACAGTCCCAAGAACTAGAGAAAACTGCATCCACAAATAAACTACTATAAACTAAATGTAAATATAGTGTGATTTTCATTATCTTTCATACAATCTCAGACCCCATTTTTATTTCTTATTTTTTTAGACAGAATCTCACTTTGTCACCCCTCATAGAGTGTCATGGCGTCATAGCTCATGGCAACCTCAAATTCTTGGGCTCAAGCGATTCTCTTGTCTCAGTCTCCCAAGGAGCTGAGACTACAGGCGCCCACCACAATGCCCAGCTATTTTCAGAGTGGAGTTTCATTCTTGCTCAGGCTGGTCTCAAACTCCTAAGGTCAAGCACTTGATCCACCTCAACCTCCCCACAGTGCAAGAATTACTGGCATGAGCCAACAGTGCTCAGCCACCTTATTTTAAAAAGCAATATAAAAACCTATCTAAACTATTTAAAATATTTAAATGCAGAACTCTCAAATTTCTTTCAATAGGGCCAGAAATCATCAAAAAAATTATGATCCCAATTACAAACAGAATGGATAGAATGTTAAAGACAACCAAAAAAGCCCCCTGTCACTTTAATATAATCATTTTACTCAAACATACTGTTAATAGGAATAGTTATAACATAGAAAGCAAAATTAAGCTTGCAAGTGAAATTGCTAGAAGCTCATGAAAACAATATCATTCCATATTGCCAATGCGAAAGGAAAAACAGTGCTAATGGGGTTAAGAGTACTCTGGTCATCTTCGTTTTTTTGTCTTGCAAAGTGTTAACTATTTTCACTTTTAGTATCACAAAGTTAGTCCACAGGAGGAGCTAGTGGGTCTTGCCCAGTATTAGCACCATTTGGCTTTTCAAGTAGGTTGTTGGATCCTCTTAGATTAATAGGTCTCAAGATCATAGTGACAGTGATGCCATTATCATCAGAGGGTCCTGATAATTCCTGAAGAAAGAATATGATTCAGACCATCAAGACCATAGTGACACTGATGCCATTATCACCAGAAGGTCCTGGTAATTCCTGAAGACATTCTGTGTCTGCGCAATAGGACTGTGACTGACCCAACAGATTGATCAGCCTTTTCATCACATGTTGATGAGAACAAACACCCTCACAAGGATTGAATCCACCTTCTGCCATGATTACCAAGCTTGATTTTACTTGACTGTTTAAATATCTCACACTTCGGGAGGCTGGGAAGTCCAACACCAAGGTGCTAGCAGAGTCAGGGAATGGACGGCTGCTCTCTGGTTCATAGATGATAGCTTCCTGCTGTGTTCTAACACTGAGTAGTTTTGAAGGACATCCTCCGGAACATTATTGATTTATGTGGCGATTTCCTATTAACTTATTTAATTTTCACAAAATAATTAAAACCTGAACAGGGTAACTATTGTTATCCCTATTTCCTAAATGAGGAAATTACTTAGTGTAAGTAATTGACAGCTTTTTCAAAGTCTTAGAGAACTAAAGGAAGACTTTAGATACCAATTCTTTACCTGTTTTTTAGAAAGAAGACAGGGAAATGACACTCAGAGCATCAATATAAACTCAAGCATTTCACACAGTGTGAATTGTCATAAGATTTGTAACCTCTACTATAAATTACAGTTCCCTGACCACCACCTGTCACTTTCTAGATTCCACCGATAAAGGAAATAATTCTGCTTTGAACAGACACCATAGGAAAAGAAGTAAGATCGAATGAGATTTATTTCATTTTTATCTTACAAATGAACCATTTTTAATACTAACATTTATTATCATTTTCTCTACCTTCCATGAGACAAAAATAATGCCAAATGAGACATGATACCAAAATAATTTATTTTTTCAAAATGCTCCCATCTCTTTGTGGCTTTTTATTGTGATTTCAAGATACATTTCTTATAAACACTGATATATGTCTTTCCAGAATTTTTCTGTGCATATGTTAACACACTTTTGGAATATAATATCATTTATTTAACTGAACTAAATTTATACTTATTTTTCCTACTCTTGCTTTTTAAACTAATATATCATACCTAGACAACAAAAAATTAACATTTTTAATTGAAATATAAAAAGACTTATTTCAGTACTGCTGTAACACACATTGTTTTTATTTTTAGTGTAGTCAGGAATTTTTTGTTTGTTCTTAGTTACTTGTTTTTCTTCTTCATAGGACTCTTTGCTATAAAATTCAATCAATGTTTTCTATTGTAGTGTTTGTCCTTTTCTAGCAAAGTTGAATGAATATCAAAATACATATATGGGGCAGGCATAGTGACTCACATGTGTAATCCCAGCACTTTGGAAGGCCAAGACAAGATCTTGAGGCAGACAGATAAAGATCAGCCTGGTCAACATAGTGAGGCCCTGTCCCTAAGAAAAATTTTAATTACCTGGGCATGGTGCCACACAGGGGTAGTCCTAGCTACTTGAAAGGCTGAGGTAAGGGCATCGCTTGAACCGAGAAGATTGAGGTTGCAATGAGATAAGATTAGACCACGGCACTTCAGCCTGGACAACAGAGGCAACAGACAAAGATACTCTCTCTAAAAGAGAAAAAGGAGAAAAGAAAAAATACTTCCATGTTATATATATTAAATCTTGGTCATATATGTTGTTTATATTTTGTCCCATTTGTTGTTTTTCTCTTAGGTTTGTTAAGGGAATCTTTTATCCTAGAGAAGTTTTAAATTTTTAGGCAGTTAAATGTGTCAGCCCCTTCACACTGATTCCTGGATTTTGTATCATATTTACAACCACCTCAAGATTTAAAAAATATTGTTCTATGTTGGATTCTAGAATGTTTAAGTATCTGATTAGTTTTAATATTTCCCTGTATAATACTCATGGGATTTGCCTCTTTGTGTCTATGACGTGGGAATTTAAAAAATACTCTCTACACTATTGTATCACGAGTTGAAACACCACTTTGATCATGTGTATTTACCTTTCTATATTCCATTTTCTATTGTAACCAAAGGGGCTACAGAAGAAAAAGGAGAGCTCAGAGATAGAACCATCTGGATGATTCACGGGGGACGCATTTTAGAATGAACTCAAGATCATCTCCCCCCTTCTTTTCCCTGAGTCTATTGGCTCCTCTGATTAGAAATGCACTGAACTTGCTGATTAATTTAGGGAGAACAGAGACTTTTGCCCTTTTGTTCATGTCTTATTAATGTTCTTCCACTAGTGTTTTTCTTTGTACAACTCTTAACATTGTTAGAAAAGCTTTTTATGTTGTATAAATGTATAAGTTACTGTGATTATCTTTTTTCATTACATGAGACACAAATCTCAAAATATTTACTAATGATAAGTGGAAAATCTGTAGTCATTTAATTATTATTTTTCTCACTACTTGCAAGGAAATCACAATGCCACTGATTTAATATAAAAGTATACCAGCATTTACATAGTTTGAGTATCCAGATGTCACTTGAAATAGTGTCAAGTCAGTCAGTCAGAATTATAGATCTCTGGCTGGGCTCAGTGGCTAACACCTTTGATTTTAACACTCTGAGAGGCTGAGGCAGATAGATTGCTTGAGCTCAGAGTTCGAGACCAACCTGAGCAAGAGCAAGATCTCATCTCTAAATTCAGCTGTGCATCATGCCAGTAGTCCCAGCTCCTTGGGAGGCTGAGGCAAGAGGATCACTTGAGCCTGAGAGTTTCATGTGGCTGTGAGCTATGATACCATGGCACTCTACCCAAGGTGACAGAGTAAGCCTCTGTCAAAAAAACAAAAAAGGATTATAGGTTTCTTTGGAAACTGGTCTCACGAGAAATAGCAATAATTTCTGTTTGGCAGGAATATCACAAAACTCATTCACATAACTCAATGTCATGCTGAAGACTGGGTACCATCTTGTTGGCTGCAGATGAAGTCACCACAGCTCAGCCTATTGGACATGGCAGGACATTTCACAGAGACTCCCACTTCCACAGGGTAAAGTGGTGAACACAGGGCTTATGATGGTCACCCTATGAGCATAATTGGGTCACCTCTTTTTTTTTGGCACAGAACCTCACTTTGTCACCATGAGATCATCCTAGCTCACAGCAAGTTCAAAGTCTTGGACTCAAGAGTACCTGGGACCTCACGCACCTGCCACCATGCTTGGCTACATTTTATATTTTTAATAGACACAAGGATCTCACTCTCATTCATGCTGGTGTTGAACTCCTGAGCTCAAACAATCCATCTACATTGGCGTCCCAGAGTGCTGGGATTGGTGCAAACCACCACACCTGGCCAATTTGGTCATCTTGATCAATGAAGGACAAAATCTATGGCTTGTTCTCTGATGTCTTTGGTACCTGCTCAAATGTTAACTTATTAGAAGTTCTTTCTGATCCTTCTTTAAATAGCATATCCTGTCCCACATACCTACTTCTAGCCTCCGGCACCACTCCCTGACCTCCTTAGTCCTGTTTATTTTTTCATCAAACCAATATAATCTTAAGTATTTTTATCTTCATTATTTGTCTCCCCACTGGAATGTATGTCCTAGGCCCACAAGGACTTTGTTTTCTTATCAGATGTATCTTTAGCACCTAGGAGAGTGAGTTGATTCATAATAAGCATCAAATAAATAGTTATTGGATAAGATATTGCATGAATAAATTAATTCTACTGGTTTAAGAAAATTCGATTGAAATATCCGGTTGTGCAAAGAATATTCTTAAAGCAAACACACAAAGAAAAGCATTAAAAATAGAAGGAGGGATAAAGAAATGTCTAGAAATGACAGATTGGAAGATGGGAGGTTGTTATTTGCTCCTTGGCATTGATGATGATTATGTATCAGTGTTGTCACCTAATTCAGGTTCTCTGCAGATCTCATTATGAGAGTGAGGCTGCTTGTAGTCTACATGTTCTCAGCAAAGGGTTGAGCTTCTCCTCAGGAGGGCTATACAGATTGGCCATAGGTAAGTGCCCTACTGGCCTCACAGGTGAGGCAGGGGGTAGGTAGCAGGTGTAGGAAACAGCTATAGAAAGAGAAGAGGACCACTTCCAGGAGCCTGGGACATTCATCTTGAAAATATCTGTCCCAGATAAATTATTCTCTCCAGTCAAGAAGATCAAACTGGTGAGGCATATATTAGGGTGACCTCAATGATCACCTGATCATGACCTTTCCTCTGAGAGCTTTTGCCTCCTCTTCTATCCTAACATCTGGGAGGCCTTGGCATCACTGTGACCAAGTGAATGAAATGGGAGAATGAGGTCCTCTTCAGACCATATGAATGGATGCACACTCTTCTCTTGTAATCTGGGTTTCTCCTGCTGGCTACCAGCTCCTTCCTGCTCACCACCTGGTTGGTGGTGTTGATAATCGCAGTGTTGGTGGGGAGGTGCTGGCCCTTTTTTGACTTCCGGATGTCTGAGTGTTGGAGGGCTTCACGGATTGGATCTGGGTGCTTTCCTCATCTCTTTCTCTCATCTGTCCCTGAGGATTGCATCCAGTCCTATTCTTCAAATTGCCTCAATATGTTAATGAGCACCAATTCTATCTCTCCTGAACCGCCTAGTCATAATTCAACTTCCAACTTCCACTTGGATTCTAACAGGTGTCTGAAATCTGACATGTCCGACAGATTTCTTGATACTCATTCCTAAACTTGCCTTCCACCCCAGCCACTCTCATCTCAGTAAAAGGAGCTGTGTCTCAGGTGCAAGAGACAAGAATGGGGGTGGGGTGGGGACAAGCTTTATTGCCACCTTTCCCAACCCCTCACGTCACTCCATCATCCAGCCCCCAAACTGTCAAACTTGACCACTCTTTGTCTTTCCTGCCACTACCCCCAGTCCAAGCCCAATATATATATATATATATTTTTAAAGATTCTTGCCTTTTATTTATTTTTTATTTTTTTTTGAGACAGAGCCCCTGGATAGAGTGCTATGACATCACAGCTCACAGCAACCTCCAATTCCTGGGCTCAAGCGAGTATCTTGCCTTTGCCTCCCAAGTAGCTGGGACTACAGGCGCCCGCCACAACGCCTGGCCAGTTTTTGGTTGCAGCCGTCATTGTTGTTTGGTAGGCCCAGGCTGGATTCGAACCTGCCAGCTCAGGTGTATGTGGCTGGCGCCTTAGCCCGTTGAGCCACAGGCGCTGAGCCGCCTCATTATCTTATGTATGGAATAAGGCAGAGTCCTGACTGCTCTCTCTGCTTCCCCTTTTACCCACCTAGAATTCATTCTCTACTCAATGACCTACCACCCAACTGCCTATCTCCTTTCAGAGGTTTTACAATGAAATGGAGAAAAAGTCTAAGCTCCTCACCTTGCCTACAGAGCATGGCAGAGGTCACCTCTTAAATCCCATCTCACTGCTCTCCTCTCACTCACAACTCTTGCCTTCCTTAAACAAATCCAATAATTTTCTTCCTCAGAGCCTTTGTGTTTTCTGTGGACATGGCCTGAAATGCTTTTCCCCTTGGTAGGGATGGATCCTGCTTATCCATTTTTCAGTCCAAGTGTCTCCTCCTCAAAGAGACTCCATTTCTTAAAAATTCTCCCTGCCTCTTTTATATCATCTTATCTATGTACAAATAATTCCATCTTGGTCTATTCTGTCCCATTATTCTTTATAATTATGCCTCTTTAATCTTGTTTTTGAAATCTTTACCTAACCTGAGATTACCAACGTCTTCTCCCACTTTTCCTACTTTTATTCGGCTTCTCACAGTCAGATCCAGCGAATAAACACTCTCTCTTCCATTCCTAAGATGGACAGTCTGATAATCATTCTGTAAGGTTCTCCAAAGGATCCCCAGAAAAACTGAGGCTCAGATGGTCACATGGGTGACCAGACCTAGTGGCATTGCCTCTCATCCCTTCCCACTATCTGGCTTCTTAAATTGATCATAGTGAACAACGAAACAAACAAACAACAACAACAACAAAAAAAACCTAACCAAACACAACTCTTCATTTCAAGATCTGATTGGGGGAAGACCAGACAAAGATAACCTTATTTCTTTTCTTATTTAGCTATTTTATTCATTTGGAATTGAATAATTGTTGACTAATTGTTCCCAAAATGGATAAGCAATTATCTCAGCCGCTCCACTGATACACAATATTGAGTGTACTGTGCATGAAGCAATTCAGATTTGTTGCTGGCTTTCTAGTCTGGTCTGTGTATTCTTCATTAACATGCATCCTATTCTGTTAGCTAGTACAACTTTGGGACATCTTAATATCAGGGCAAACTCTTTCAACATTTTTCATATTCAAAATCATCTTATCTCTTATGACAATTTTCTCATTCTTGTAAATTTTAATTTTATTTTGTCAACCTTTGGAGAATCTCTTGAACTTTACTGAAACTGCACACAATAAATGTGGGCAGAAATAACATCTCTAAAATACTGACTCTTTTTATTCATAAACACTTGATATCTCACTATTTTTCCTGTTTCCTTTACAGATACTTCCTTCATTTGTTCAACAAATATTTATTTCCAAAGCTGCTCAATAGGGGTAAAGAAGTGAGCAAAATCTCATAAAGCTAACATTTTACTGAGGGTATAGAAACAATACACAAATAAGCTTAATATTTAAATGGAAATGATATGAAGAAAAACAAACAGTAATGGAGGTATAGGGTGTCAGAAACATGCCCTTTTATATAGGGTGGCCAAGGAGAGCCTCACTGACAGACTACACATGCCTCAAGATCTA
>CAUYRH010038732.1:0-26386 GCA_963574655.1 Perodicticus potto | reverse complement strand
CGTAGAGTGCTGTGGAGTCACAGCTCACAGCAACCTCCACCTCTTAGGCTTGAGCGATTCTCTTGCCTCAGCCTCCCAGGTAGTTGGGATTACAGGCGCCCGCCACAACGCCCAGCTGATTTTTGATGCAGTTCGGCCGGGCCGGGTTTGAACCCACCACCCTCGGTATATGGGGCTGGCGCCCTACTCGCTGAGCCACAGGCAATTATTTTACATCACACGTGAGTGAGATCACGTGATAGTTGTGTTTCTGTACCTGGCTTATTTCACATAACAAAATGTCTCCTAGGTCCATCCTTGTTGTCTCAAATGATGGGACTCCCCACCCTTTCTGAGGCTGAGTAATGCACCGCTGTGTGTATCTACCACATCCCCTCTGTTCACTAATCCATGGCTGGAATTCAGGCCGCTCATATCTTAGTTAATGCCACTGTCCACATGGGGGTCAAATATGTCTTGCAGGTCACAAAGATTCAGGGATACAGGTGGTTTTTGGACACAGATGAATTGTATGGAGGCAAAGTCTGGGCTTTTAGTGTACCTGTCACCCAAACAGTGTACATCGTGCCTGAAGGATGAGTTTCCATCCCTCAGCCCCTTTCTACTCCCCCTCTTTTGATTCTCCAAAGTCCATCACACCATTCCATGTGCCTAAGGCCATCTTCTTCTCACTGTGATGACTCTGCTCTGGGACATCCCTGTCTCTTTGACAGGGAGATCAGAGAAATAGTGAAGGAGTGTTCTGGACTAAGCACTAAGGTTCCAGAGGTTGGGAGTGCAAAGAATCAAAAGTTAAGTCCTGGATTCAAACTCCAGTCCCAACTTCCACTGATGACTGGAGAGTAGAATAGTGTTATTCATTTCCCTCTCTTCTACTCTGTCCAGTAAGGATACTGGCTGCCTCCTAGGGGACACTGCTCCTCCTTGAGACCAGAAATCCCATCTCTCTGCATCCTGCTGTGTGCCCTTAGTGTCTGGGACCTGAAACCCACCAGCCGTGTTAAAAAATACCGAGAATAAACAAAATGAATTGACCTGCAAAACTGAGAGCAGGCAAAAATAACTTCCAAGAAATATCTGCCCCTGGAAATTAGGACTCTGAATCAACTACAGAGTTTACTTATCAAGACTGACGCTACCTTGCAAGGCTCATTTCATCCCTCTGCCCTGGCTGTGCTGCCAATCTATACCTGACCAGGTCAGAAAAACTGCCCCATCTCAATGGCTTCAAGATCTCCTTAAAAAGTACTCCTGCCCCACCCCCAGGAAATCCCCTGTCTGAGATCCTGTCCTCAGGGCTGTCCTCGCCTACCACCCAGAAGATGTAACAGCCTTGGCTCTGCTGGGTCAGCAGCTCTTTCTAGTGTTTCTGGGCACTCAGCCAAAGACACGTCTAACTCTTGGGAAGCCCTGGCAAGCGCTGGGGCCTTCCCAGCCTGCTCGTGCAAAGTGATTGTCCTGACGGGGCAACCAGGAGACAAATATTCTCGGGGACCCCATTTCTGTGACTTAGCAGCTCTGTGATTTTGGAAGATTTGCCTGACTTCTCAAAGGTTTAGTTTCTTTAAACTGGGAATCAATAATAGCCCCCACCCTACATATATTCCGTAAGGGTTATAAGAGCAAAATAGTAGCCTCAGTTACGGCTGTTACTCCTCAAAGTGAATTCTCTTCTTCCGGGTGGAGGGTGCATCTAGTCCACTGGGAGGCAAGTACAAGGCATTCCAGTGACCTTCAAATTTTTAAATTTTTCCTGAAGTTTTACTGTTAAAAGACATCCAAGACCCAAATCCAGTTTCAGGCCAATTTACAGCTAACCTGGAGACAAGTGTCAGCTGAGCCTTCCCACCGGCCGCAGTGGGAGAGGGTTTGCAGGGAAAGATCCCAACAGACAGGACACTCTGACACTGCAGAAGAAAGGGACTGTTACCCATCCGAATTTGCCCAGAGAAAACCTGCAGGGTGAATTGGCACAACTTGGCAGACAGACCCTCGGCAATGGCGTTGAGTTCTCCCTAAAATGGAGGTTTGAGAAATCTTTTCAGAAAGGGAAACTGTCTGTGTCTGGGAGAACAAAGAGCCTATGGAATAGCTGCTTTTGCTCTTTGTAAAAGGAGCATGTGAGCCTAGGGGCGGCACCATGTCCACACTGAGCCCGGTGCCGTAAGATTTTGGCCACCTTCTTTGCTGCTGAGAGCACAGTTTTCAGCACCTAGTCAATAAGGCATGTCCCCAAGCATGTGTGGTGTGGGGCTGCGAGCTCTGAGTTTAATGCAAATTGTAATAACCAGCGGCCAAGTGGTGAGTTACAGAATTCCAATGGAACCAGCAGAGCATCTGGAGATTTCACCAGAGATTTAGTGACCTCAGAGGACCAATGTAATCATGATATTCTCTCAGGGGACTGCTAAGGCAGGCACCTTTTGCCATTCAAACCCAAGGTGTCACTGTGTCTGTGGCTATTTTCCCGGCTGTTAATCTAAAAAGTAGTGGAGGGGGAAGAGAGAAAGGGAGGGGCGGAAGGAAGAAAGGAAGGAAAGAGGGGGAGGGAGGGAGGGCAGGAGGAAGGAAAGGGCCAGATGGGAAGGAAGGAAGAAGCTGGGACTTTCGTGACACTCTCTCAGAGCCCCTCATTAAGAGTATCTGATTCCGACAGGGAACTGGCAGTTGGCAGTCACAGAAGTAAAGGCCACTTTTGCAATAGAACTTCTGATAAAAATAGATTTGTTAGTCGAGGTGAAAAGTTCCCCCAGAATCGCCTTTCCAGTAACCCATTCAGTGAATCCAGCATTGAGAATGTCAGATTCCCCACGAAGCCTGAAAGCAATTATCTGGGATTAGCCGGAGATCAGAAACCACTTACCTCGAGTATTGTTTTCTAAACCCAGAGGGCTGGTGACATTATTACCTGGTAATAATTCCAAAAGCCCTGAAACTGGTAACATTTGTTCAAACTGGGAGGAGAACTATGAGACCAAGACAGGGCATACATATCTTTGACAGCACAATACAGTATATTTGTTTTTATTTCTGAAAATGCATGAGGACCCTAGTGGGAGGCTCCACCTTAGCTTTGAGATGATGCTCAGAACCAGGTGCATCAGGAAACGGTGTGTTCAAATTTAGGTGCTGGACAATCGAGGGCTTAAAACAACTCCGGCGTGTCTGTTTACAGTTCTGCTTCATGTATTTCAGACAGACTGTGCTGTCGAACAGAAAGCACACAGACTGTTAAACCCAGGCATTATAATACAGTCATTTAATTGAGAGAAGTTCTTCTATGTTAAATACCCTCCCATATAGTTTATGAGATGAAATGAGATGTGCAGGTGGAAGACTGGAAAACACAGCACAGGGGGGTAAAGAATCAAGAGCACAGTTACTTCTAAATCGTTTTCAGGCATAAAGAGACCCAGGGATATGAATGGTCCACTCATCAACAATATACCATTTACACACGTACCTTCTGGGGAAATCAGGGTTACTCCAAATGTCTTCTTGCTTCAGACCAGGCATTCATTTGGTTTAGAAACTGGACTTTGAAGAGCCCAGTCCAGGGTGAAGTGCCTGGTGCCCAGTGCCCCCTGCTGCCTCCAGAGGGGCCAGGCCCTGACCTCCAACACGCAGCGACTTCCAAATGAGGCTTGGAAGGTTCTTTGAATTCCCTTATCTGAATGGGGATAACATTTAAGTCCAATTCCTAGACTGGCTTCTCTGTCTAGACTAAAAATTACCAGGTCATTTTTATTATTGTAGTTTCAAAAGTCACAAATTTGGTCAGGTAATGCAGATATTTGTTGCGTTTGACTTGAACTGCAGTTGAGATGAGTGGTGGTTTTTTGCAGTTTTTGGCCGAGGCTGGGTTTGAACCTGCCACCTCCGGTATATGGGGTCACCACTCTACTCCTTTGAGCCTTTGAACCACAGGTACCACCCTGGTTTTTGTTTTTTTAAGTACACTATTGCCTTGCAGTGTGGGGAGGATAAAAGATGTATGTTAGATAAAGTGCTGGGGACGTTAGTAAATGTGACTGCCCGCCCCCCATCCCCCAATCTCTCCATCCCCTTCCCCCACCCCCCCAACACAGGCATTGCGCTACGGAGCCCCTAGCGACCACGCGTGGGTATGCCACTCTGCGCAGCTCTGTTGGCCCCACTAGGAAAGCCTGGGTCTCAGTCTGCCTTTGAGATTGTCTGCACAGCCATCAAGGAAAGTACGTGTTGTCACAGGACTGTAATGCTGGCGCCATGCTGGCTCTGACTGGAGAACGTGCTTTCTGACCGGACCAGCTGCTCCTGTGGTGGGGCGGATGTCTCTTCTCCGCCCGCACCTTGTCTGTGATGTAGCGCGGTCCTTACAGCGAACTGGAGCTATGCGCATGCTCACTCCCTCCTGGGCACGACCCATCTTCAGAACCAAAGCACCAGGCGTGGTGCATTTGTTTTGTAAGATGTTTGGAAGATAATTCAAATTGTCTTCAACACTTTAAATAGAGAGTAAATATTTTATGCTTGTAGGTCAAGAGGGAAAATTCCAAAATATTATCTAGGGATTCACGTAAGTGTTTAAAATGTAACTGTAAAAACCAACTGATCTCCACGGTCGTAGGAAATAAGTGCTGGCTGGATCTAACGCACAGGTGCTCGTTTCCTGATTCCTGGTCTAGATTTCGATGCACGCGGAGATCAGGGTGGAAAGCTGGTCCCTGGCATAGATTTCGATGCACGTGGAGATCAGGGTGTAAAGCTGATTTCTGACCTAGATTTCGATGCACGCGGAGATCAGGGTGGAAAGCTGATTTCTGGTCTAGATTTCGATGCACACGGAGATCAGGGTGTAAAGCTGGTCCCTGGCCTAGATTTCGATGCACGTGGAGATCAGGGTGTAAAGCTGATTTCTGGCCTAGATTTCAATGCACGCGGACATCAGGGTGCAAAGCTGATTTCTGGCCTAGATTTCCATGCACGCGGAGATCACGGTGTAAAGCTGGTCCCTGGTCTAGATTTCGATGCACGCAGAGATTCAGGGTGTAAAGCTGATTTCTGGTCTAGATTTCGATGCACGCGGAGATCAGGGTGTAAAGCTGATTTCTGGTCTAGATTTCGATGCACGCGGAGATCAGGGTGTAAAGCTGGTCCTTGATCTAGATTGTGATGCATGCGGAGATCAGGGTGGAAAGCTGATTTGTGGCCTAGATTTCGATGCAGGCGGAGATCACGGTGTAAAGCTGGTCCCTGGCCTAGATTTCGATGCACGCGGAGATCAGGGTGGAAAGCTGATTTCTGGTCTAGATTTCAATGCACGCGGAGATCAGGGTGGAAAGCTGATCTCTGGTCTAGATTTCGATGCACGCGGAGATCAGGGTGTAAAGCTGATCTCTGGCCTAGATTTCGATGCACGCAGAGATCAGGGTGTAAAGCTGGTCCCTGGTCTAGATTTCGATGCACGCGGAGATCACGGTGTAAAGCTGGTCCCTGGCCTAGATTTCTATGCACACAGAGATCAGGGTGGAAAGCTGATTTCTGGCCTAGATTTTGATGCACGTGGAGATCACGGTGTAAAGCTGGTCCCTGGTCTAGATTTTGATGCACGCGGAGATCAGGGTGTAAAGCTGATTTCTGGCCTAGATTTCGATGCACGCGGAGATCACGGAGATATCGTAACTCAATCTTAATGCAGACACTGCGGCTCTTTGGTTTTCAGAACGGTCCGTCTCACACTGGACCAAGATGGTGGCCTTCACTCCATAAACCACAGAACTTGGCCTCTGGACCCCCAGAAGGGGTCCTGTGTCAGATTCACCCGTTTCCTGAACATCTGCTGCTCCTCGGCAAGTCTCTGAAAGCGCTGACTGCCCAGTGGATGAATGAGGGCCTCACCAGAAAAGAGGACAGATACTCCATTGTGTCCAGAGTCTTGTAGGGGCTGGACTGTGAGCTCAGGAAACTGCCCTGTGGAGGACGGAACTGTATCTGGTGTGCTCGCTGTAGCCATACACACTGACGTTGGTGTGTGTTGGTTCACTGCACTAATACTGATGGGGACTCTTCTGTGTCCTGGCACTGTGCTAGGGGCTGGGAGTAGAGTGGTAAGCAAGGTGGAGAAGATTCTGGATCCCATACAGCCCATGTTTAGTTGGGGTAACACCAATAATATGCAAGAAACAGAAAATCAAGATGGTTTCAAATGGCGATGCCCACTGGAAGACAGTGAAACAGGGTGACATGTCCATGTCACTGAGACCGTGGGGAGAGGCCGAGACTTTAGAAGGAGCAGGCTGTGAGACACAGCAGGGAGATTGCATAGCAGAGTGGAGGCCAAACCCCCGGGGGCAGGAACAGACAGATGAATAATAACAAGAATTTGGATCAGAAAGTGCTCTCCAGAGCAATGTCTGATGGAGAGGGAGGCCTTTTACAAGGGCACTGGGAGAAGAAAGACTTGAATATACTGTAGAGAATTAAGTTTTCTGAATACAGGGAAGTGGTGTGAGCAAAGGCACAGGATCCTGGGGAAACAATTAATCTGGGAAGCAATCAGTTAAAAGACCAGCTTGGCAGGCACCAAGTTTGTGAACTGCATTGGTGTGCAGTGACCAGCAAGAGTTAAGGACTGGCCCAGAGGTGGGCAGCAGGTCCCAGGAGCTGATGGGAAGAAGACCACGAGACCGCCCCACTCAGATTTTGTAGGTTGCTTCACAGGGTGGGCTGGAAGGTTGGAAGGGACAGTAATTGAAGCTGACCCTTTTACTTAGTTTGTAATCCACAAATTTAAGCAGAGCTTTGTGTCTGGGAAAGAAAAGCATCACCAACCCCCTGAGACATTGTGGGGTGCCAGGATGACCTTGGGGAAACCCACTCCCCTATAGCTGAGTCTGACAACTTGGGTTGAGAACCTTGGTCTTGACTTCTGAGAGACAAAACACAGCATTTGGCTCCCAAACTTCCGAGAATAGAGATCCACGCATGCCTACAAGTACCCCAGATGTCCGCAGCGGGGAAAGAGAGGAAATGGACAGAGGGAGCCCTCGGGGGAGGTGGTGGTGTCCTTCCTTGGTTCAGGGACTGGTTAGGCTGTGCAACCTCTGACCAGGAGGGCTGTGTCAACCTCTCCGGGCATCAGTTCCCTTCCCCACTAGGCTTTCATAACTCCGATTCCAAGAATGCATAGCAAGGATTGGTGTTGTGTCCCTAAAATTACCTTGGGACTTTAAAAAAAATACTAACTCCCGGCCGCACCATAGAAGACTTGAATCAGAGTCTCTGGAGGAGGGGCCCAGCATTTGCATTTTTTAAAGCCAATGATGCTAATTTGCAGATAGACTTGAGAACCATTAGGCAAAGGTGCCAAGGGGGTGTGACCAGTATCTTAGGTGCCCAGAGAAGCTCCAATTTCCAGGCCAGGTTGGAAAATAAACAGTTCACAGCTGATCTCCATTCCCTCTGTGGGCTGGGCAGTGATTTCTTCAGGTGGGACTGGTGGTGATGTGAAGTCATTTCATTATGACTTTTGTTATTAAAATGTTCATGAGTTTATTTACTTTAAACATTACATGATATTAAACAGAGATCACAGGCCCATGGAATGTCACTTCTTGACTTGACCTCACTGCCTGCTGCTGCCTGCGTCCTGGAGGCTGCATCGTGGAGCCGATGACCCTGTCTAACCACCCTGGCCCCAAAACGCAGAATGCAGAATCAGAGCTGATTGAGGCCGATAAGACACTCACTGCAGGGCCGCGGAGAGTTTCAGGGGGGCCTCCGCCCTGCCCTCGCCTGTCTCCTTTCCTCCTGGACGTCAGTCTTCCTGCTCCGACTCCCAGCTCCGCAGAGGTCTGCGCTCGCTCTAGGCCCCGGCAGTGTTGCCCACCAGGTGTCTGCCTGAGGTCAGACTAACTTCTTCCAATCACCCTCATTAGATTCAGAACCTTAAAACAGGTTACTGTGTATCTTATCGATGTGTCTTGGCTTTCTACCACTTCTAGCTTTTAAGACTTGCCAACATGTTATCTCTAACTTTATTGAGGATGAATTCCTTACAGCAACTAGGAGTTTGCGAGGGACAGATCGTGTGTGCACATTTGCGTGTGTGCATGTGTGTGTGACCTTTACATGGACACAGATCCACATGTATGATGAGCTTTGAGAAATGTATCTGTCCTGGAGCCACGACCCTGATCAAGGTATAGAACACTCCAATACCCCAAATGAAGAGTGTTTTTCCTCTTGGTAGAATTTCCTGCCATTGCCACACATGCTGGCCAGTGTTGGGGTATGGCCAGGTTGTGGGGGACTCAGATGAACACGTTCCCCTGCTCTCAGCCAGGGAAATGGTCAGGCACAGAAATTAAAATTCCTACTTATTCAAATTTTGTCAGATTTTCAAGGCTCTGTTTGAGTCAACTTTACCCATAAGGTTGATTCTGATCATCATCCTCTTCTAAATTTCTCAAGCTCAGCCTGAGTGTGTTCTAAAGGCACATCCCATACAGCTGCCCCCCATCCAGATCTCATGAATCCAGATTCTTGATACCCTACAGATTTTTTAAATTGATTACTTTACTCTCATGGCCCTCTCTGTCAACACAGCATAGTATAATAAAGTAAAAATAAAGAAGAATAAAACTAGGCAAAGAAGGAGTGGCAAAGAACGAGACCATCTGGTGAGCTGTGTGAGGCAAGGCCCTCCCACCTTCCTGGAGATTTATCAGCTCCATCAAAATGAGCCTGGATCTGGTCTTTCTTCCATGTTCCTCATTCCCTAGAAACACTCAGCTTCTACAGCAGAGGGCTGTTGGCCACCCCACCTCGAGCGCCATCCGTGAAACTTCACTGTTCCATGCTTGTACTTTGCCTATTTATTTATTTCTTCCCCAAAGACCCTCACCCATTTCTGCTTACTGAAATCTTCTCTACACTTTTAAAGCTCACTTTAAGCCAACCTCACTTTAAGCCTACAATAGTGGCCTTGATATCCTCACTGTCCTAAATTTCTTCAGCTGCAGGTGCCCTTCAATCCCATCCAGAAAAAAAAAATCCTTCCTAGTCCATGTGGGCCCAATTTCCTGGGTGTGGGGACTTGAGTCTGCAGGTAATTCACATCTGGGTGATTCTGAGGACGCTCCACAGTTGTAAATCCCTGGCTAGTCCACACCTTCCCCTTTGTATGTGAAGAGACAGGAACCCAGGAGGCTGAGGGTCCCACTGCAGTGACCTGGGGGCCAGCACTGAGGGCATGACCCTCCCCCCAACTTAGCAACCTTTCTACCACACCAGGCACCCCAGCTTCAATGCCAGTTCAGTGTGGCAGTTGCTGCAGTCACGAAGCTTACAGATATACAGAAGAAGACGTTCGTAAAGTTTGTGAGATTTTCATAGCATCTAAAATGATAATGGAAAAGTTGTGGTCCAATATGACCTAACACTACAGACAAGGTCACATAGAACACAGTCTAATTAATTCTAAGAATGGGCTGGAACGGCCACAGGAAAGACACTGCCCAGCAATACCCTCCACGTAGCCTGGTGAGCCCAGCTGCCCAGGGTGGAGGTCTAGCTTCCCGGCAGGAGAAAGCCCTGGGGGCTGCACACAAGGAGAAGTTGAGGGGCAGCAGAATTGGGTAGAATAGGTCTTCCCTTGAAATGGAGTAATGCATGCTTTTATTTTATGTGTCATGATTTGAATGCAGTCCTACTGCAAGAAAGAATATGCATTTTTTAATTACGATTCTCTTGACCCAAGATGAGGGCTTCTCATAGAAAGTGCTGCAGGTTCTGTTCTGTTCATAAGAAGCAACTGCAACTTTCCAAAGTATTTACAATTTATGTGGAACTTTATCTAAGAGGAAACTTACTAAACACTCTCTAAACACCTTATTCCTGGTTCCAAACCAGAGTAGACACTCAGGGACTGATCCAGCTTTGACCAGTGGCCATGGATAGAACTCGTCTCTAGTCTTGTATCCTGAACGGCTCCTAGTGACAGGAGCACTCCTATCCACACTGACAGGTCAAAGGCACACGTGTCACGGTGGAGCGACCCCATCAGAGGGCAAACTGCACAGCCTTGCCCCTGAGTTCCTGCTGACAAGGGAGTTGGGGGGGGGGTTGGAGGAGGAGGCTGTGGTTCCTTGTTCAAACAACTGAAGGGCAAGTTGATGCATGAACCTCTACTGTGAGCTTCGGGCCACGTGGCTTTGTGAGTCACCGTCATCCAAACAAAACCGGCTTTGTGTGTGTGTACCTGTCTATGTAGACATGTTTGTATGTATACATACTGCACACACATATATGTAGATGTGTGTATATATAGGCACGTGTATGTGTGTGTGTACATATATGTATATAATATGTAGAGAGACCGTGTGCCCCATGCACTGTGGTAACACGCAGAAACACGAAAATGGATAATCACTCAGCTCTTACGGGTCAGACATTTGCACAGACAGTGGCCACTCACAGGCTCGTTCATGCATCTGTTCATTAGTTTATTAAGCAGATATTTACTAAGAACTGATGATGTAGAGGCCCCACCCCCACACTGGTTAGTAAACTCTCGCTGCTGACGACCGGCTACTACTCTGCCCAGTGTCACCAGCGGGAGGGCAGGGTGCCCCTGGGGCAGGTAGCAGAGAGTCGGCCCAGTGTGGGCTCAGGGGACCTCCTGGAAAAGAGGGGTTTGGGGTCAACCAAACAGAATTAACTATGTTGAGGCTGAGCGTGGGTCTGTGGGACCTGACATGAGGAGATACCTACAGCCCCCACAGTGGAGCATCTGGAACTTTCTCAGGCTGTTCCTTCCATACCTGTCTGCTGGAGGCCAGGTGGAGTGCAGCCGAGCTGGGAGGCCTGGGCAGGCAGCCTTGACACTGCATTTCTCCCAGGCTCCCGGGTGGGGGTTCACTGAGCCCCGAGGGACCCACGGCAGCACGCGTGGCTTAGGCTGTAAAAAGGCGAGAACTCACAG
The DNA here is from genome assembly GCA_963574655.1 of Perodicticus potto. Taxonomy (NCBI): domain Eukaryota; kingdom Metazoa; phylum Chordata; class Mammalia; order Primates; family Lorisidae; genus Perodicticus; species Perodicticus potto. The sequence continues at coordinate 15,420 of CAUYRH010038732.1, read as the reverse complement.
TCCCTGGGCGGTTTTCCAGCCCCTCCCAGTTAGAAATCTGGTCGGCTTTACTCTGCTGGAGGCGGCAGAGGACAGAGAAGAGAGGGTGGGTGGGAAGGTCGGAGAGCGGTGCAGGGAGGGTTTATTTTTCCAGTTTTATGGGTAAGAAACCCATATCGGGAGGATATTTAGGTTTGGGGGTGCTTAGGGCTCCCAGAGATTTAAAGGTTCATTAATAACCTTATTTAAAGGCCAGTAATAACCTGATTACAGGAGCAGAGGGAAGGGCTTCAGAGTTCGCTGGTGGGACCAGCTACCAGATCGTGCTCGGAAAACCTCACTCTGGAGGCAAAGGGGGAAAAGTGTGCTGGACTGGACGCAGGTTGATGTGGGGGACAGTTTAATCCTCATTGCCAAGCCTTCGGGGAGGGAATTCTCTCCAAATTGTACAGACAGGGAAACTGAGGCTAGGAGAGGTTAAACAATTTGACACAGGTCACATGTGTGTATAATTTGGGGCAGGATTGGGGACCACAACTCCCAGTTGGGAATCTAGTCTGCTTTAGTCTCTGGAGACAGGAGAGGACAGAGAAGAAAGGATGGGGTTGTGAGGGTAGGAGAGCAGAGTCGGGGAGGTTTTACTTTTCCAGTTTTATTGATAAGGAACTCATATCCGGGGGATATATATAGGTTTGGGGATGCTTAGGACTCCTGGATATTTAAAGGTTCAGTAATAACAAGATGCATTAAAAGGAGGAACTTCTAGAGCTTTCAACGGGTCCTGACACCTTGGCAGCCCAGGGGTCGATCAGGTGTGACCTTGGTGGCCCACTGGGCGGGCAGTGCTGGTTTGCAAAGCAGCCCTTAGGAATGAGACCAGAGCCTCTTCCCACAGCGCCACTCCTGCCATCCACACGGGATGCCAAGCTGAGCATTGAGTTCTAATGTTGGGAGTCACAGGGGCTAAATGGGAACGGCTCTTAACTGTATTTTTCATTTTCCCACCTAGAATCTTGACTGCACTGTGAAGCACAGCAGATTTCCAGTTTCTCGCACAGAAAGCTCTGAATTGGCTTAAGCCTGTGGTCCCTCTGTCTTGTTGGCTTGTGAAAGGCTGATAGAGAGAACAATTCAATGTTTCTAAACGGAACAAGCCAGCACTGATTTCAGTCTCTCCTTACATGTTATGCACTAAATGGCCTCATTTGAAAAAATTTGTGGTGGTGGTTGTACATCTGATAGTTCACACCCTCTGTTACCCATGAGTTCCACAGTCAGCTGTTAGACTCTAACGAACGTCCAGCTTGCTAATGAAGTTGGCCATTAGCCAAATCGTCTAGGCCAAGGTTGGGAAATTCACGTGGACGACTAGGTGTGAGGACACGGATTTAAAGAAGCCATTTGAAATGTTCCTCGGTGTGATCTTCTAAGTATCCAGCCCAAGCTTTGTAAACTCGGGTGCCATGAAAGTTGCAAAATCACTGAATCCGAGTTTTGTGGGGGTTATGATCGCCCTAGTCCTTGCCCGGCTCCTCTGTGGCTGAGTCCCTCAGGCAGGGTGTGTATTATCTATGTTCACCTGGGCCCAAGTGCCAGGGTGGACATTTGGTGACTTCGGGATGTAAGTGTCTGGGACCTGGGTAAACATGGAGAGAGGCAGGAGCAAGGCCTGGCAGGGGGACATCCTGTCACCCTTCCTAAGGGCGATTTGATAAACCAGCACTGCTTCTACTCAACAGAAACACTAAGGTCACACCTGACCAACCCCTGGCCCGTCTGGTGTCAGAGCCCCGTGTAACTTGGGAATCTCCACGTTCTAATGCAGAGGGCTCATAGCTTCTCTAGCTTTAAGAGAAGACTGGTTCCCACAAGTTAACTTGAGGTAAAAACATGTTTTATTCTCACTTCACCCCCACGGTCCTAAACACACAGGGTTTTCTTTCTCGTTTGTGATCAATACGTGACCCTCACCCCAATTCTCTTGTAGGATAGTCATGGCTTTGCAATCCCTGTGACTTAGTCTCGTCCCCAATCCACAGTTGCCTCTGTTCTTGGCAAGTCTGAGGTTCACCTGAGCACAGTGTATGGCACAACCTGCCCTGCCTTCTTTCCGCTCTTTCTGTTGAAGATGTCGGCCCAATAGCAACTCCCACCCCCAAGTGCAAGGTGGAAATACAAGAAATAAAAAGACGTTATCCACACACTGAACAGGAAAGGCAAAATAAATTTTCATTCTAGTAAATAATGCATACCTTTTATTAACATTTTAATACCTTTTTAATAAAATTGTGTAAATTTTATTATTATTATTATTATTTTTTTTTTTTTTTTTTTGGCCAGGGCTGGGTTTGAACACACCACCTCTGGCATATGGGGCTGGTGCCCCACCCCTTTGAGCCATGGCGCCACCCTAAATTTTAGATGGTACTTAATCTCAGCAATTATTTAAGCACAATAATGGACACAGTCCCAAATGAGGAAAAATCAGTCTGCTGTAGAGCAGGTGCAGCCCAAGGATGCAGGCACCTGCTCACTGCACGCATCCCAATCGACTGAGTTCCTGGGCTCAGTAATGGGAAGATACGTTTTTACTTTGACTTTTGAAAATATTACTTTCATTACCCAAAGAGATTCTTTAAGATGAAAACAAAAATACTATAGTATTGAAAGTCTTCAGTTAAACCACATTTTGCAGAATCTCTACTTGGAGTCACTTCACTCATTTTTCTCACAAATATTTTCTTATGTGCTTTCTTGTATTAATTTATGTTTTTAGGGTTTTCAGCACTAATAGTACAGCAGCATCTCTGAATCATAGAGAATGAAATCCTGGCCATATTTTTTTTTTCACTGTTACTTTCAACAGTTTGAAAATTGCTTTGAGGTTAAATAAAAAATCTAAGGCTTGCCATTGGTATTTTGTTCTCCCGTGGGGGGAAATGGAGTTGGTGTGGTTCAGTCCTGACAAGGTAATGAAAGTCATTCTAATTTTTATTTAAGAAAAAGCAATTTTCATAAATGGTGTAGCACTAATGGATCCTGATCAGCCGTAAGCCCCACAGCAAATGACTCTTAATCCAGTTTGCTGTGTTGCCTTACCTGAGGGAAATAACACCCACCCTTCCTCGGGGCTGGCGGGCTGCTCACGGGGACTTCTTCAATATATATTAATCCTATCATTTATCTTTGTCAACTGAGAACAAAAATAATTTGTGGAAGAGTAAACAGAAGCACATAGGAAAAAGGAGCTTGGCATTATTAAACAGCGGAAAGCAGGTGCTTGCAAAGCCAAGCTTATTTTTATTGCAAAACTTGAGTAATTCTCCTTCTGCATCTGTGCATAGTAAATAAGAGCGAGGGGAGGGAAATCTATTATTTTAGAGGAAACTGAAATCACTCCAGCAGAGGAATGAGGGCAGGCACTGGCACTGTGTCTTGCTTCTTAAAATCAATCTGGAAGTAGGAGATTAAAGGCCTCCAAAGGAAAACGGAAAATGGTGAGAGTCAAGGAAAGCTTCCCTTTGATTTGAAAAATGCAGAATGAGAAAAAGTACTTCTGAAGTTCAGTTTTCAGGACCAGGTCTAAGTTTGGGATGCATCGTCTCTCTTGCCCACATTTTTCTTGATTACTAGAACCGCTTGCTCTAATGCTCATATTAATTAATGTTGAATATGACAGTGCTAGTATGAATACAGCTGCTGATACTAAGATTGCAACAATCATCTTTCCTTCAGAGCCACCATCTGCCAGAAGCCCTCGTATGTATTCCGCAATGGTCCTCCAAGTACTGCGCACAGGAGCTGAAGGAGCTGAGAAGGTAGATGACGGTCAGAGAAGCGAGGTGACTCTCAGTGTGGTTGGCTGCACAGCCAGGCTTCACGAGCACCACGTGTCAGAGACTGGGTCCCCAAGCCTTTGGAGCAGTTATGCCTACCATTCACTCCGCCTTACAAATAAGGAAGGGAGGGTTGGGAAGGTTGAGAAACATATCCTAGTTCACAAAATGTTTTAAGTAGCTGAGCCTGAACTCTAAACTCAGTTCTCACCAGCTGCTAAGTATTCCACTGCTCTGCTAATAAATCCAGAGTGATTTTCAAACTGATATTTATTGGGCTGCAAAATTCACGTTCTTTCCAGTACTCTGTGGTGTCTCATTTGGGAAAACACAAAACAAAACAAACATCCTGATCGTTTAAAAAACACCAAGGTCAACTCAGCTCAATGCTGAAGCTAAGCAGATCCTCAGAAATTACTATTTCATATCCCCCCACTTTGCAGCACCTCTGCCCTTTACCTGCACCTCCTTTGTTTGAATTAAGGTGTGTCCCTAATCCTGGTGTGGTCTGTCCTGGCAGGGGTGCTCAGTTGATCTTGAAGAAATTACAACTAAGAGCTGATGTACCATCATTGAGAAATGAAGAGCTAATGCCTTTCCCATCAAACCTCTGGCTACTGAGAATGACAAAAAAAAAAAAAAAAGTAGGTGAATATTGTCTATCTAGTAGAAAGAGAGTAGCTTATCTGCAGTGAAAATGGGCAGGGAGCACTAAACAGCTAGCTCAAAGAAGAGAGTCTTATTCAAGCCAAATGAGGCTGAATGGGAAGAATAGAGCTTTTTTCTCCAGTTGTTTCCTGCAAAGCGGGGTGGCATGATGGCAACTCAGACAATGGTTATTGTGGTCATGTATGTATTCACTTTGTCATTCAGTTCACACAGTTTAGCAAGGAATGATTGCTGCAGAAAAGCAAGTGGAATGAAACCAGATCTCTCTCTCGGGTGACTTGGAGTTCATTTTGTCCCATGTTAGCACAAAGCACTAACTCACATATGAAATGAGATGTGCTCGGATAACTGGCCTAGCTCTCCTGTCAACCAAGTTCAATAGCAATTCAACAGGCTTTGGGATTGTGGCAGGGTGCAGGGATCTCAGGGCAGTGGTGGTGACGAGCAAAGGGCGGAGGCATCCGTGGGTTGCCGGGCTTTGTGAACGACATGACTCTTCAGACCACAGTGCAAAGGAACTCAGCAAAGGTGCAACTGGTCTCCTGCAGAAGGCTGGGAAAGGCCTTCTGATTTTTAGTTGTCTAGGTTGGCAACACAAGTGGTATCATGGCCCGTCTGTCCTCTCTGCTAGTCTCCATCAGCCCACCCCACTCATCTGCCCTGTGCAGTCCAGAATATCCCAAGAAGGCCCAAACGTGTGCAACGAGCCACAGCTGAGAGAAGCCGTTGCGTTTTATAATGGCTGACTGGTCCCTAAGAGAGGTTTCTCTTCTGCTTGACCTCTGGAGGGCTTTCAATGAGGAGGGTGTGGACAGACTGATCCAGATTGGGAGTGGGAGGTGGGCACTGGAAAGAACTGATCTCCAGAACTCTGTTACGGGTGCACAGGCACAGAAGTCAACTTTCTTAAACTACCCTTAAACTACTCTTAAACTACCCCGCACACTGAGTGTGTGCGGACGTGTTCACATTCCTCTAGGGTTGTGGGTACCCCAGCCTGACGGTCCCTGATGCAGAATGCAGGGCCTCATTGCTCCAGAAGTGGTGCTTTGCACAACCAGCATTTCTTACTGATGTATTGCAGAACTCAGGGCAAGAAGTGAGGAAGAGAGAAAGAGCCAAACGGAAGGTGGGAATGGCAGAGACAATCTTTTATTGCCCTGCAATGATTGTCCATTTGTGAATATGATATTTGATAAAGTAGTTTGTCAGCACGTGTCTGAGCTGTGCCGAGGTGTGATGACAGCCAGCCGGCTCCCCACGCGGCAAGGTGAAGGTTAAAGGTGAGGATGCTTGAGGACAGGTGGGTTGTCCTTGGCAGATGGCCACTGTCTGAAGAAACTCTGCTACCAGGGAATACTAAACGTGCAGCCCAAGGCTTTCCCCAGAGCAGTCGGAAGATCACTGTCCGTCTGAGCCATTCCCCTTGGCTTATCTTTTGGACCGCGTGGTCACTGCCATACATCTGAACTCTGATTCTATCGTATCATTAATTATATAAAAGGATCTTCCACATTTTGAAGTCTTGCTCTGTACCTGGGTCTGCCAAGTTCTTTCTAGAAATAACTTGTAGGTCTTCAGAACAAGGCTGTAAGACAACTCTTTCTACTTTTATTATGCAAATGTGGAGATGGCTGCAGAGAAGCCTGGTCCACTCACTCAAGGTGACACTGCCAGTGCGTGGTTTGAGCTCAGCTGAGATCTATCTGATGGTGTAGCCAAAGACGGGAGCCGTCACTCACAGCCACCTGTGCACGGTGGGGCACCTGCCAATAAACACTCTGAAATGATTTAATAATATGCTTTCAGAAACTCAGCTCTTAGTCCCAATCCTCATCTGTCTTGACATCTTAACTAGGTAGAAATTGTGACTGTTGCTCTGCCATTACCAACAGATGTCACAGCTAGTTAAGAATGCCATTTTTTAGGCTTTAGTTTAATTTTAGGTCCAATTCATTCTTCCTACCTTCAGGGTTCCAGGTTCTGTTGTGAGCAATAGGCATAGACAGGGAATGAGACTCTCGTAGTGCTGCCCAGTGACCTGATATTTTTATGGAATATTATTATTACTATTGTGGTATCAGGTCAAAATACCAAAAAAAATCTAGATTTGACTTTAGAATCTCATTATAGAACTAAATGGAGACAGATTTGATTTTAAGGGACGAGAACTCTGTGGGTTGAGATTTCTTTTGGACAAACTTCATGTATTGCTTGATGCTATAATAGTCCATAGTTACGAACTTTTTATATTTTATTCTGGTAGAACACCTCTATTTTTCTCAAGATGGAAATTTTGAGCATTTAAAAAATAATGTGGTGAGCACCTATTGACCCACTACCTACATTTTATGATTAACATTTAAAAATACTAACTTGTCCGGCAGTCACCATTTTTCTCCCCATCCATCGGCCCATTGTGCCTTTGGAAGCAGACGAAGAAACGTGCAGACATAATCAATATCCTTTAGTCTGAAACACGGCAGCATACACACATTAACTGACTAGAGCTCATTGATTTACAATTCTCCTTTTTTTCTCCCTTTTCTCTCCTCCTCCTCTTTCTCTTCATTCTTCTTTTTCTTCTTTGATGTAAAATTTATGCAGAGTAAAAAGCACAGATCCTGAGCAGACCACTTGATGAGCTTTGACAACAGTCCACCCTTGAGAACAAACCTATTCATTTAGGCCCAACCCAATTCGGGGCCTAAAGAAAATGACGAAAATCCGGGGAATTGGAGCCCGCCAGCTCCTCTGTCAGAGACAGTTTCTTCCTTCCCACATCTTCATCTTCTGTTCTTATTCAGTCCCTGTTGGTTAGCTAGGAACTCATCACAACTCCCTGACTGGCTAATTTAATTTGGAGAGGAATTGTAATTTGAAGGAGACATTTACAACCCAAAGAACTTAAAAGAATAAAGTGATAATGGAAGCCATAAGTGATCAATATATTTGACAAAGCCTTACCAAAATCCTTCCAAAACTGTACCACAATGATAGCCAGGGGCTCCACCGTGGAATTTCCTAGCATTAAGCTTTATTGTAGGGAGGTGATGCATGTTTTATACACGACAGAAAGGCTGTGGTTCCACATAAACCGAGTTGGAGGAGAACCCCCACATCTCTTGGTGTGGTTCTGCACATTGAAAATTTACTTCTCTGGATCTTCGTCTCAGCTGAGATCAGATCAGAAACACACACAAGGTGTGGTGTACTGACTGCTGTCTCCACTGATCTGATCTCAGGCTCTGCTGAGCCCTGTGGGGGGACACATGGAAGAGGGGTGTGTGGTGGGAGCCTTGAGGTCAGCGTGATTATCACACAGCATGTACCTTTTTAGTAAAAATAACTTATTTATTCAGTGTACCTGAATGGAAAGTGTAGAGTCTTTTAGACTGGCTCGTCACTGTGTGGTGAAAGAGGCAGGTATGCTCGGAAGCCAGATTTCTACCCCTCTTCATCAGAGCAAGGAGTAGGACCAGGAGAGAGAGGACTGTTTTCTCCATCCCAGCCCCCATTTCTGCCAATTTTACGGGTACGTCCCTGTGCACGCCACCTCTTTGCACTGCAGTGTTTTTCAAGAAACTTTTATTCTGATACAATTTCAAATTTACAAGACATTGCAAAACTAGTACAAAGAGTATTCACATACCCTTCAGTCAAATTCACTAATACTTTACATTTTGTTCCATTTACATTATTGCTATTTATCCATCCACACACACTTACACACACAAATATACACCACATACACTACCCATTATTTACAAATCATTTGAGAGCAAGTTACATTGTTTCCACTGATCCCTAAATGTTGCAATGTATATTCCCTAGGCATAAGGACATTTGCCTATATAACCACAGAACTGTTAAAATTAGAACATTTAAGGTTTACATAGCACTATTCTCCAACATCCAACCCACAGCCGCATATACAAACTCCAATTTCATCAGCTGTCTCAGTGTCCTTTATACAGTAGCACCTCCACAGCTGACCACCTCCCCACACTGACCACCTCTGTGACACCTCCACACTGACCGACTCCGTAACCCCTCCACACTGACCACCTCCCCACACTGACCATCTCCACACTGACCACCTCCCCACACTGACCACCTCCTCACTGACCACCTCCCCCCCACTGACCACCTCCCCACACTGACCACCTCCTCACTGACCACCTCCCCTCACTGACCACCTCCCCACACTGACCACCTCCACACTGACCACCTCCCCACACTGACCACCTCCCCTCACTGACCACCTCCACACTGACTACCTCCCCACACTGACCACCTCCCCACACTGACCGCCTCTGTAAGTTGACCTAATTTTTGCAGTCCAGGCACGCTGCACACACACATCAGCACAGTAGGCCTAGTTCTTTTTGCTGACCCCTCCACGTGCTGACCAGTTTGTTACAGTCCCTCGGGTGGTCGACTTACAGAGGGTCTACTGTAGTATGAATGTGCACTCATGTGCATGAGCTTGCGTATGTTCCATTGCTGTGTCTCTTAAATCTTTTTATTTATTTCTCTTTCAATTTTTTTCAGACAGAGTCTCACTCTTTTGCCCTGGGTAGAGCGCTGTGGCATCAGCTCAGCTCACAGCAACCTCAAACTCTTGGGTTCAAGCAATCCCCCTGCCTCAGCCTACCAAGTGCCTGGGATGACAGGGGCCGGTATTTTTAGAGATGGGGTCTCACTCTTGCTCAGGTTGGTCTCAATCTCCTGAGTTCTGGAAATCTACCCTCCTCAGCCTCTCAGAGTGCTGGGACTACAGGAGTGAGCCACCATGCCTGACACTTTAATCTTTCTTAAATATGAAATGATTTCTCAGTGTTGGTCTTTGTCTTTCATGATCTTCTCAATTATGAAGAGTCCGGGTGAGTTGCTTTGTAGAATTTGCTCAGTGTGAGTTTGTCTGACATTTCCTCAGATGAAATACAGGTCATGCATGTCTTGACAGAACTATCCCAGGAACGGTGCTTTGCTCTTGTGCACCACAGCAGGATGCTGGTCCGGCCCTCCTCAAATAGTCTGATCCAGGTGCTCTCTGGATGTCAAGTAGTCTTCCTCTTTAAAGGTTGAGCTAAGTTGGAGTAGATAATCTGTGACCAGTAAATCTTCCATTGTTTATCAAAAGTTTACTTACGACTTTTATCATTTATTGGCAATTTCTGCCAGAAATGGATACCACTGGAGGATCTGTGGTCATCTGACTCCAGCCTTCCTTACACGCAGACGAGCTGGCTTTCTCCACTGCCTCTGCTTTGCAATTTATTCATTCATTTAGTTATATCAGCATGACCGCATGGATTTTTTAGTGTATTAAAGATTATACTCTGTTGCTGTAAGTAAGTGGGTCACCACAAAGTTTCGAGAAGCACAAACATCAAGAAACAAATCCACCCAGACAAAAACAAGTGAAGCCTCCCCAGCAACACCAGTGCACCAAACAAGTCGAAACTTGCCCAGGTAAATAGAAGGGATGCCGTCAAACTGTGTTTCTTGAAAGTGAAATAATGGGCTCAGTTTGTCTCAAAATTTTCACTTTTGTAGTGACCTACGTATTCTTTTTGATGCTCAAATGGTTCCAGATTTAGTCAATGGGATCCCCTCTATGCTGTTGGCACATTTATGGGCTGAACTGTGCACCTCACTCCTGAATTCTGATGTAGAAGCTCAAATGTCCAATCTGACTGTATTTGGAAAATGGGCATTTAGGGAGGTAAGTAAGGTTAAATGAGGTAACAAGGACGGGGCCTAATCCAAGAGGATCGGGGTCCTTAGAAGCAGAGGGAGAGACACCAGTTCTCTCTGCTCCCATCCCCCAACATGCACATGGAGGAAAGGCCCTGTAAGGTTCCAGTCAGAAGGTGGCTGTCCACAAGCCACGAAGAGACCCCTCGCCAGAAACCAACCCTTCCTGAACATTGTAATCCCTGTAAGGTTCCAGTCAGAAGGTGGCTGTCCACAAGCCACGAAGAGACCCCTCACCAGAAACCAACCCTTCCTGAACATTGTAATCCCTGTAAGGTTCCAGTCAGAAGGTGGCTGTCCACAAGCCACGAAGAGACCCCTCCCTAGAAACCAACCCTTCCTGAACATTGTAATGCACGTTCAACCTTCAGACCTGTGAGCAATAAATATCTGCCTAAGCTGCAAAGCCTTGATGTTGTGTTACGGCAGCCTGAATAGTTTAATACAGCATTCCCTACCATTCTTTGAGTATTTCTATACTTTATCACTCAAAGCAAAGTTAAAAGCTAATTTTGACTTCATTTTTGGTCCCAACCATTTCTCCAAAGGTCCCTAAGCCTTTTAGTGAAGAAGGACACTTTGAGGTCTCTGAGGAAGGTGTGCTCACTGCTGCTGGAGAATCACTTGTTCACGACCCTGTCAGTGGAGGAGGTAGGACACATGTATGCTACCTCGAACAAAGACCAACTTCCACACCTCTGAATCGTCGTGATGTTAGCTTCCTGCACTGAAGGATGAGGTGCTGATTCCTTAGACAGTCAGCTTCTCTTGTTTCTCACTTATCAGAACTAAAGATTCAGAGCAGAAACCATCCCTCAACACGGGCAGACTGTGCACTCATGTGCACACATGATTTTATCTGACGCAGCCCCACGAACCAAGCAGATCAGGCAGTGGGGAATTTATTTATAGGCTTTTCATTTGATCATCTCTTCTACATGTGAAAATCCAAATACCACTCACTGGCAGAAGGCATAGTCAAATGCTGACAGATTTAAATCTTGCTGATGATTTTGTAGGTGAAAAAATAGAGAACTGTCTGAGAGCAGGAAGGAGCACAGGAAACTCAAGTCTGGGCATGAGGAGGAAAAGATACTGAAACGCCCCAGCTCCTCATGTGGGGGCCTTGACCTGGAGACACAACTGGCAGGGTTCAGCTTCACCTGGAGGAAGGGCCATCACCCACCTCCCCTTGAGGAAGGGGCATCACCACCCACTTCACCTGGAGCAGGGGTTCTCAAACTATGGCCCACCAAGGACATTTATCCGGCCCGCCAGGTGTTTTTGCCACCTCTGCCAGTCCTGCTTAGCAGCCGACTAGTCCCAGGCCACAGTGCGCATGTGTGGAATGTGCGCCCTGCACTCTCCGACTCCCCTCCTTCCCCCCTCCACTCTCTCTCTCTCTCTCTACTCCTTCTCTCAGTTGCAGGTGAGACCGAGACTCATGATCGGACGAGTCACAAGCTTGCCTTTGCAGAGCCTGCTGCCGCCTGAGGACTGAGGTAAGAACAAGTTAGGATTTTCTTTTTTTGAAGTTAGGAGGTCTACTTTTTTTTAATTTTGCAGTTAGTAGGACCTTTTTTTGTGGTTAAGGGGGGCATTTTTTTCCTGAAGTTAGGATGTATTTTTTTTTTTTTTTTTTTTTTTGCAGTTAGGAGGCACCTTTTTTTTTTTAATTTCAAATATTGTATTTGTTTCTTTTTTCTTTTTTCTTTCTTTTTTTTTTTTTTGAAGTTTTTGGCTGGAGCTGGGTTTGAACCCATCACCTCTGGTATATGGGGCCAGCACCTTACTCCTTTGAGCCACAGGCACCACCCCCGTTTTGTTTCTTTACTTCAAAATAAGATATGTGCAGTGTGCATAGGAATTTGTTCATAGTTTTTTTTTTAAAAACTATAGTCTGGCCCTCAAACTGTCTGAGGGACAGTGAACTGGCTCCCTGTTTAAAAAGTTTGAGGACCCCTGACCTGGGGGAAGGGGCATCACTACCCACCTCACCTGGAAGAAGGGCAAGCACCGGCACAGGGGGCCACCCACCTTTAACTGCTGGAGCACAGTTGATGTCCCCAATGCCCTCCAGCCATGAGTGGCAGGACCAATAGTGGGAACATTACCTGGGAACTGGTAACCACAGAAGCAAAGGGTTGGTGACTTCTTCCTTCTTTTGCTAAAAGAAAGGAAAGGCAGTTGGGAAAATGTTTCCTTTCCCCATAAAAACATGCATATGAAAACAGACTGTTCTCTCTGCCACACCTGGACATTGTCATGGCTTTTACCAATGCCATGCAGAGGCACAGAAATTGAAATTGATTCTTTTAACATCTGGATCACATAAAATCTTGAATAAAAACAGGGAACTATTCTTTTAATGACATTTTATAATTTTGTCAATAATGCTCTATGACAATTTGTTAGTTTGAATTGCGATGACTGGTATGCAGTTACTCCCAACCATTAAGATTATGCTTTAAAAGTCCCAATCCAATGTCCTCTGCACCCCTTTGTTCCTGAATTTAGTCTCAATTAAATGAGTACTTTGTATTTGATACCGAACTGCATTAGGCCACACACAACAGAATGATCCTACCTGATTTTGTCAAACTGGTTCAAACTGAGCCTGTATTTTACTCCTAATTTTTTCCTGATTATAATGACTCTGCTGTTTGTTTGTTTTTCTTTGGAAGTCCACTGTACAGAAAATGAAATGCAGCCTCTCAGTTTCTGGGTCTATCTCCCCATATCTCTCCTCCCTTCAGACTCCAGAAGGCAGAAGCTAAATTAGGCTTTCTTTCTTGGGCACAGGACTCCAGCACACTGTCAAGACCTATCCTGGAACTGGGGAGTGGAAGAGCTGACTTGAGATTTAGGATAACCCTTGCACAGAACGTAGGGACCTCAGCTGTGACACTCTGACTGTCTAAGGTTAATTCTCTTGAGGGAAACTCTGGAGGGAGATTTTCAAGGGTATTTCCTGGGCCTCTGGTCCCCACACCTGCACCTGTGGGTGGGGGTATATGCCAAACTCATAGTCGATCAAAATTCTGCAGGTTCTGCCCTACTTTTCTCCAACTCAAATAAGTAGTCAGGCCTCATGGATATCTTTTCCCTGTGCTATTGCTGTAATCTTTAAGTGTACGCCCCTCCAAATTCTTCTGTCAACCAACACAGATGGAAGAAAACCATGACCTAAAAGGGGAAAAAATATCAGAATAACTGTAGATCTTTTGGCTCAAACCTTTCAAGCTAAAAGAGGATGGTCATCGACTTTTATCCTAAAACAAAATGGCTTTCAACCCAGGATCCTGTATCCAGCTAAACTGAGTTTCATTTATGATGGAGAAATTAAATACTTTAATGACATCCACATGTTGAAGAAATTTGCCATAACTAAACTACTGCTCCAGGATATTCTCAGACCTATCCTCCATAATGACCAGCGTAATCCTCCATCACAAAAGTAAACTCATTCAGAAACTTTCAATCAAATTCCAACCTCTACAGTGGCAAAAGGGCTAAAAATGTCCACTGGACTTTCAAAAGGCTTATTAATTTTCTCAATTAATGTGAATGGTTTAAATTGTCCTCTAAAGAGGCATAGGCTGGCTGACTGGATACAAAAACTCAGGCCAGAGATCTGCTGCATACAAGAATCTCATCTTACCTTAAAAGATAAATATAGGCTCAGGGTGAAGGGATGGTCATCTATATTCCAGGCAAATGGAAATCAGAAAAAAGCAGGTGTTGCAATCTTATTCACAGATACACTAGGCTTTATACCAACCAAAGTAAGAAAGGATAAGGATGGACACTTCTTATTTGTTAAAGGTAATACTCAGTATGATGAGATTTCAATTATTACTATTTATGCACCCAACCAGAATGCACCTCAATTTATAAGAAAAACTCTAACAGACATGAGCAACTTGATTTCCTCCAGCTCCATAATAGCTGGAGATTTTAATACTCCTTTAGCAGTGTTGGATAGATCCTCCAATAAGAAGCTAAGTTAATAAATTTTAGATTTAAACTTAACCATTCAACATCTGGATTTAACAGACATCTACAGAACATTTCATCCTAATAAAACTAAATAAACATTCTTCTCATCAGCCCACAGAACATACTCCAAAATCAATCAAATCTTAGGTCATAAGTCTAACCTCAGCAAATCTAAAAGAATAGAAATTGTTCCTTGCATCTTCTCGGACCATCATGGAATAAAAGTTGAACTCAATAAGAACAGGAATCTGCATACTCGTACAAAAACATGGAAGCTAAATAACCTTATGCTGAACAGTAGATGAGTCATAGACAAGATTAAGAAGGAAATTACCACATTTTTAGAACAAAACTATAATGAAGACATGAATTATCAGAACCTCTGGGATATTGCAAAGACAGTCCTAAGAGGGAAATTTATAGCACTGCAAGCCTTCCTCAAGAGAATGGACAGAGAGGAAGTTAACAACTTAACAAGACACCTCAAGCAACTGGAAAAGGAAGAACATTCCAACCCCAAACCCAGCAGAAGAAAAGAAATAACCAAAATCAAGGCAGAATTAAATGAAATTGAAAACAAAAGAATTATACAACAGATCAATAAATCAAAAATTTGGTTCTTTGAAAAGGACAATAAAATAGGTAAACCTTTGGCTAACCTAATCAGGAAAAAAAACCTAAAATCTCTAATTTCATCAATCAGAAATGGTAAATACAAAATAACAACAGACTCCTCAGAAATTCAAACAATCCTAAATGAATATTACAAGAAACTTTACTCTCAGAAATATGAAAATCTGAAGGAAATTGATCAATACTTGTAAGCACGCCAGCTTCCTAAACTTACTCATAATGAAGTGGAAATGTTGAACAGGCCAATATCAAGTTCTGGAATAGCATCAACTACGCAAAATCTCCCTAAACAGAAAAGCCTGGGACCAGATGGCTTCACATCAGAATTCTACCAAACCTTTAAAGAGGAACTAGTACCTATATTACTCAATCTTTTCCAAAATATAGAAAAAGATGGAATGTTACCCAACACATTCTATGAAGCGAATAGAATGACCTTGATCCCTAAGCCAAGAAAATACCCAACAAGAAAAGAAAACTACAGACCAATATCACTAATGAATATTGATGCAAAAATATTCAATAAGATCCTAACAAACAG
>CAUYRH010038731.1:0-27486 GCA_963574655.1 Perodicticus potto | reverse complement strand
TCAGCCACATACACCTGAGCTGGCAGGTTCGAATCCAGCTGGGGCCCGCCAAACAACAATGACGGCTGCAACCAAAAAATGGCCAGGCGTTGTGGTGGGTGCCTGTAGTCCCAGCTACTTGGGAGGTGGAGGCAAGAGACTCGCTTGAGCCCAGGAATTGGAGGTTGCTGTGAACTGTGATGCCATGGTACTCTATCCAGGGTGAAAACTTGAGGCTCTATCTCAAAAAAAAAAAAAGAGAGAGAAAAGAAAGAAAGAAGTGAACACTCCTGACCAGGAGAGGCGGTTTGCAGTAGGACTGTTCACCTTACGGGAGGCTCATGGAATCCACTGTGCCCAGACCCACTGGGCAGGAGGGGAGCCAAGTGGATATGCACCAGCTGTAGCCCCCACCCGACCTGGGCCCCTGTTCCTGGCAGAGTGCCCTCTCCACACAGTTCCTGTCTTGAGAAAGAGCTGAACACTGCTTCCTTCGCCAGCAGCATTTTGCTGCTGAGTCAGCAAGACTAAAAGCGGCATATGCTTGTGAAGTAGGGGCTCGGTGTCCATAGCACAGTGGTTATGGCACTAGCCACATACACTGAGGGTGGCAGGTTCAAGCCCAGACTAGCTTAATAGCAATGACAACTGCAACAACAACAAAATAGCCAGGTGTTGTGGCTGGTGCCTGTTATCCCAGCTACTTGGGAGGCTGAGGCAAGGGAATTGCTTAAGCCCAAGAGTTTGAGGTTGCTGTGACCTGTGATGCCAGGGCACTCTACTGAGGGCAACATAGTGAGACGCTGCCTCGGGGAAAAAAAAAAAAGGAAGATCCTTATCTTTTGACCTTGATCTTAATAAAACAAGATCCTTATCTTTTGACCTGGATGTTACCACAAATTCAGCTGCCTAAAGCAATCCAAGTTCATTATCTCACAGGCTCAGGGGTCAGGAGTCTGGGCACACACACATCTGAGTCCTCTGCTCTGGGTCTCATGAACCTGCAGTCAAGGTGTCAGCTGAGGCTTTGATCCCATTTGATGCTCAAGGTTCTTTTTCAGGCTCACTGCTTATTGTCAGGATTCAGTTCCTGGTGTTATAGTTCAACTCTGAGAGGCCAGGCTGCAGTCCCTGCAACTTGGCCCCTCCACAACGTGGTAGTCTGCTTCTTCAAGATGAGCAGAAGAGAGTCTTACTCTTTCTGGTCTCTGCCCTGCAGGCTTGCTTTTAAAGGGCTCACCTAATTAGGTTCGGCCCACCCAGGGCAATATCCCTTTCTAGCAACTTAAAGGCAATTGATTGCGGACTAGACATCACAAAAGCCCTTCTCCTTTGCCATATAACACAATCTATTTGTGAAAATGACATCCATCATATTAATAGTCCCTCCTAGAGAAGAGTGATGGGGGAGTAGACAAGTGTGTGACTCAACAAGTGGCATCTTGGTGTTCTGCCCGCCACATCTCATCTCCACCACTTTATACTCCCAGTTTGAAGGAAAATAAGAGAAGGAGCATGTGGCTGTAATATGAAAGAAAAAACACAATAAATTAAAGCAGCTGCTCCAAAAAGGGGTGTGGTGCTTGGGATGAGGAGACAGGGGAGAGACCTGATGGGGAAACTCAGAAACCGCATGTGAAGTTACATTTCTCTGAGCACACCCATAGAGTCTTGGCCAATATTCTGAGATTTTGTATAATCCCCATCTCACCCCTGTATGAAAGTGCTAAGAGAGGCACAGACATATACACTTTTTACATTTTTATCTTTTTTTTTTTTTTTTTTTTTGAGACAAAGCCTCAAGCTGTCACCCTGGATAGAGTGCTGTGGCATCACAGCTCACAGCAACCTCCAATTCCTGGGCTCCGAGTCTCCTGCCTCCGCCTCCCAAGTAGCTGGGACTACAGGCACCCGCCAGAATGCCCGGCCATTTTTTGGTTGCAGCCGTCATTATTGTTTGGTGTGCCCGGGCGGGATTCGGACCCACCAGCTCAGGTGTATGTGGCTGGCGCCTTAGCCCGTTGAGCCACAGGTGCCGAGCCTTTATCTGTACTACATATTAACTTACTGATTCAGGGGTCAACTACAAAATGTAAAAACTATGTTTTCTGAAGCTTATTGACAACTACCATGAAGTGAAAGCCTCTATTCTCTAGGCAATCTAGTAATTGATGCTAATTTGTGCATGCCATTTCTTCATTCACTGTGGTAGCCAGCCTCCAAAATGGCACTTACCTCCCAGCATTTGTGTCCTTGTGTGGTGATGTGTCCTTGTGTGGTGGCTTCTCACAATAAATAGAACCAACCACAAGATATGGTAAAAATGATGGTGATTTCTTAGGCGAGGTGATAAAAGATAAGTGACCTCAGCTGTCTCCCACATTGCTCACTCGAGGGGAAGCAGGCCGCCATGCTTAGAGGCCACAAGCAGCTCATGGGGAGGCCTTAGACTGGGAGGAGTCAAGTCTTCCTGATGACAACCAGCACCATGCGAGCCAGCCATCTTGGCACACTCTTGGCCTCAGCCAAGCATTCAGGTGACCAAAGCCCTGGCCAACATCTTGGCTAAAACTCATGGAAGACCCCAAACCAGAACAACAGCTTTAGCATCTTCTGAGTTTCTAATTTAACCCATAGAAACTGTGAGATGGGCTTGGTGCCTGTGGCTCAACAGGCTAAGGCGCCAGCCACATACACCTGAGCTGGCGGGTTCGAATCCAGCCTAGGCCCGCCAAACAACAATGATGGTTGCAACCAAAAAATGGCCGGGCATTGTGGCAGGTGCCTGTAGTCCCAGCTACTTGGGAGGCAGAGGCAGGAGACTCGCTTGAGCCCAGGAGTTGGAGGTTGCTGTGAGCTATGATACCACAGCACTCTATCCAGGGTGACAGCTTGAGGCTCTGTCTCAAAAAAAAAAAAAAGAAACTGTGAGATGACAGTTTTATACTATTTTAAGAAACTAATTTGTTATAGCAATAGTAATTTGTTATATAGCAATAAATACCTAATATATTTAAATATTTACTGACCATCTGTGTTTACCAGGCCAGGGACTGGAAAGACAAAGAATGGGGACAGCAACTTCCCTGATCATGTGTATAAATAAATAAAACTAATTATAGTTAATAATATGCAGTATTCAATTTTTAAGAAAACTATCTATTTCATATGGGCCTAAATTGCAAAGAAATAGGAAAATTTCCAAAGGCTACTTATATTCTGCTAACAGTGGTTACTGCTGGGAATCCTGGGAGCCACAGGAAAGAGATTTCACTATTTTACATGATTCAAAATGTTGTTCTTAATTTTTACTGTAGAAATTTTATTCCAGTGTTATGCATAGAATAAAATTTTTAAAATAAATAGTATGTTTATAATTACAACTTTCCATTAAAACTAGGAAACTTATATCTTTACTGATAGCCTGTAAAATACAGGTAGCCTAGGTAAACAGAAAATGTCAATATTTCATTAAGGAGTGGGTTTCTTTGAAAGTGAAAGGGAAAATTTGAGTCAGTTAATTTAGGCAAATACTATCATGCATTGCCACCACTCTCCAAGAGAGAAAAAAGGCCAAGAAAAGATGTGGCCAGGAAGGATGGGCTCAGGAAGGAAGGAGGGGAGTCCCAAGGAGGTTTAGGGTCAGGTAAGGGTTTGGGGAAAGCAGCCCAGGAAAACAGAATGAAGGGTCCTGGGGAAGGAGACAGAGAAGGGGAGAGAGAAGGACCTGTTTGTTACTTGCAACTTAAAGAAACCGAGACTTTTCAGGAGTATTCCCAAGAAATGTCTAAATATTTTGCTTTCCAGCAGATATCACATGCTGATATATTTAGGTAATACGAGGCCATATTTAGCAGCCTAAATCTATATTCCAGGTCAAATTCCCAGTCTCAGCATGCCCAGGTCTGAGTTTCCTTTGGCAGCAGGAGCAGAAGCAGCACGGAGTGGAGGCTAAAGCGAGAACTGACCCAGGCCACCTTCCCAACTGCAAATGTGGCTCCAGCGGTGGCTCAGCAGGGCACCCTCTTCTTTCTGTGAAGGAAATCATCCACAGCCAGCAATGTCTACGTGTGCGTCTGAAAAGGTAAGCGCATTCCATTTTCGGTCCATTGCAGCGCTCAAGACTTTTGGGGTCTACAATAAAAGCAGGAGAGAACAGAAAATGGATAGCCTCATCTCACCTGTTCCAGGCTCACAGGAGCCGGCACCATTAGAAAGCCACAGAAATACCATGCTAGGGTGGTATTTACTTGAGGGATTGGAATGCGGGTAGTAACCTAAGGAACTCTCTTAATTTGCTACTTGACGGGGAAAAGGCGGTCAGAAGTTGGGAAGAAAGCCACTGATGTGAGTTCTTGAGGTATTCTAAAGAGGTATCTTGGAAACAATAGAAATAAGTGGCCTTGTGAATTTTGTTTATTCTAACAGGCACCTTTCCCAGAGCACCCGGAACTGAGGCCGTGCACAGATCATGGGGAGGGACCCTTCCTGGACTACTGACATGGAAAACCTCCCAACCACAGAGACAGTCTTCAAACGGATTTATCTGGGCTTCCAGTCTCCAAGTGGGATGGACTCAGAATGCAATGACCTCTAGTTATGTTAATAGAAGGTTCCAGAACTACAGCCACACCCCTCACCATGCAGCTAGTGAGCACTTAATATGTGAATCTGAATTAAAATGTCATGGAAGTGTAAAACACACCAGATTTCAGAGACTTGGTGTGAAAAAGAAATGTAAAATATATAAAATATGACATTAATAATTTTAAATTAATTATAAATTGAAATAATATCTATCCCAGTAAAATTAATTTTACCTGTTTCTTTATACTTTTAATAATGTGACTATTAGGAAATTTGTGATGTGGCTCACATTATATTTCTACTGGACAGCAGGGCTGGTCCAAGCTCTAGAAGATACTCTGATTCAAGAGGACATAAAGAACTTCTCCAAATTAATCAGAAAAAAATACAGTCTATGGAAACCAAATGTCCAGTAATCACATGGGAACTGACATCAGTGATGAATGATAAACTCCAGGCCACTGGAGCCCTGTGGGGACAAGGTCATGAAGCAGGCACAGTCCCTCCAGAAAGAACAGCAGGGCCTGAGGAGGAGGTTGCACTGGGCTCATATCCAGGGTAGACACAGGGACCTCAGTCACTAACTGAGTCAGATGAATGTTTGCCCTCATGGGGGTCCAGGCCTTGGCCATAAAAAATGGTGAGCCGCCCTGCAGCCCAAGCACCAAGATCCTAACTGAGTCTCTAGGGTGAGAGCCTAAAACACAGCATGGCTGATGCCCTCCCTGACCTCCAGGGGTCAGCTCAGATGCAGGTGAGGGTAGGCTGGGCCTATGGCTCCGGCAACTCCCTGGCCTCCGCCTTCAGCTCCCCTGTGGCCTGGGCCAGGCACCCACGCAGCTCCTGAGACAGAGGTACACTGCTGTACCCCCGTCCAGATGCGGTCTGCTGTCAGCTGCCTGGTGTGCAGAGCAGACGGCCACCAGCCTCAGCACCTTCAGAGAGCTGCCAGGCCTGAGCCTCCAAATCCTGGGGAAGCTCTCCTCTGCTGCCTGAGAACAGAGGGTCTACAGAGCACAGTGGACACCATGCCAGGCAATCCTTGCTCGGGAGCTCCCCTGCTACCAGTCCCAGTGGCCGAGTCACCCTGACTTCTCCTTCACACACTGCTCACCCTGCAAACACAAATCTTTCACCCATGCTGCCTCCCGGCCTGGCACACACTCCATGGTGAAGGACGCCAGCTTCTCCTGCAAGTTGCCTGTGGAGGAAGGAGGGAAGCGTGTCCCTGTGGGTTCCAGCTGGTCTTCACTTGTCCCACTTCACATCCAGCTTTGCTTCCCAACTGCAACCCAGCTGAGCCACAACTTCAGGCCATGGCTCAAACACTGTGGAGGGTCTAACCCCTTTAATCAGCCTCTTATCCCATAGCACTCACAGTAGCTCAGCTCCCCCGCATCGGACCCTAACATACAGAGTCATTGTGAAAAGAAAAAGAAAGTTTCAAAAAGGACAAGAAATAGCTTGTATTGTTTGTTTGTTTTTGAGTCAGAGTCTCACTATGTCACCTGTGGTAGAGTGTCGTGGCGTCACAGCTCACAGCAACCTCAAACTCTTGGACTTAAGCGATTCTCTGGCCTCAGCCTCCCAAGTAGCTGGGACTACAGGCACCTGCCACAACGCCCGGCTATTTTTTCGCTTGTAGTTGTCATTGTTGTTTCGGCAGACCTGGGCTAGGTTCAAACCCACCAGCCCCCGGTGGATGTAGCTGGCATCCTAACCGCTGAGGTATAGGTGTGGAGCCAACAGCTTGTTTTTTTGAAATCGGAAAAGCCCTGCTTTAAAACGTGTTAATTTTTCTGAAAACATATAGTTCACTATGTATAAAATGTGTGAAAGCTGATCATACAAACTGGTCATTGTCACACCCAACTAAAACAGGCTCGAGAGGGGGTAGAAAGCACCCTGCACATAACTAAAGGGAAATTGTTCCCTGACCTTTATTACAGCTTCGCTTTCTCCTTGACAGACCTCAAGAGTCATGAGAACGGCATGCGAGTTGTGTACGTGCAGATCAGAAAACCGACCTCCAAGAGCAAATGTGTATGTGAGGTGTGGCCATACAGGGTCTAAAGGTAAAGGCAAAGATTCCCTAGATTCCAAAGGTCTCTTGACGCAGGAGGCAGAGGTCTTGCTTAAGGTCTGAAGGTTTGCAAAAACAAGTTGGGGACATTCTGTCTGACACTTTCCATATTCCCCCTTTTTAAGTGACTGATGTCTGCTAAGTAACTTATAACTACTTCTTCTACTACTTTATGATAATAAATACAGACCCAAGGTTAGCTTGAGAGGACTCCTCCCTGAGAGCTCCTTAGTCCCTCGCACAGCCATGTCAAGCCTCTTCATTCCTCACACCAAAACTCCTTCACGTAACAGTGCTCTAGAAATGGAATTTTCTGCAATTCCGGCTGCTGACACTGCCTGTTGTAACCTGGGACCAGTTTTAACTATAATTGCTGAAAAGACTTGCTGCAGCTCTAGGACTAATTTTGTCCACGGCCAAAGCTCACTGGAGCTTGCCAGCTGCCCAGACCCTCCGTCCTGCCAGTGAACTTCTCAAAAAGCAGTATGTCCCAGCTACTCGAGCGGCTGAGGCAAGAGAATCGCCTAAGCCCAAGAGCTCGAGGTTGCTGTGAGCTGTGTGATGCCACGGCACTCTACCGAGGGTGACAAAGTGAGAGTCTGTCTCTAAAAAAAAAAAAGAGCAATATGTAACATTTCATTTTTACATAAAACTTCCTTCATTTTGTTCTTTATACAAGACACATTACTTATCAAAGAACACCTAGTCTGTGTGTCCCCTAAATTTCAGTTCTCTCTTCCAAACTAAAATGTTAAATTTGGAGATTCATCTCTTTTTTTTTTTTTTTTTCCAGATAACGTCTCACTCTGTAATCCTAGCTAGACTACAGTGGCGTCTTTATAGCTCACAGCAACCTCAAACTCCTACGTTCCAGTGATCTTCCTTGAAGATCAGCCTCCTCATTGGCTGGTACTACAGGTGCCTGCCACAACACCCAGGTAATTTTTCTATTTTTTGTAGAGATGGGGTTTCACTCTTTAGTTCAAGCAATCCACCCAGGTGAGCCTCCCAGGTGCTTGGACTACAGGTGTGAGCCTGGCCTCATGTCGACATTTTTGTTTGACTTTGACAACTGTTTTATGTGACCCTGTAGGATTTCATCAGAAAGTATGTTTTCAAATCTTAAAAGATTTCACATCTTTTAAATCTTTTTACTTTTTAGTCCTGTTTTATTTTTATTTATTTTGCAATTTTTGGCTAGGGCTGGGATTGAACCCACCACCTCCGGTATATGGGGCCGGTGCCCTATTCCTTGAGCCACAGGTGCCGCCCGTTAGTCCTGTTTTAAAGAGGTGTGAATTTCAGGAGTGATGAGTACAAGCCATGGGCCTTAGAGAAGGGAATGAACCCCAGCCTGAGACATCAGGTATGTGCTCTATAGATCCCCAAATCAGGCTGGTGCCTCATGGTACAAGGGCAGGACCCTCTAAGAGGAGTCTGGAAAACTCAAGCAATGCTGACAGCAGGGCTCCTGCCCTCAGCGCACAGAAGTTCCCCCAAATAGCCCGTGAGGCGATTGTTTCCAGAACCCATGTGCTATCCCTCCTCCATAAGGTCTGAGGAGGCCTTGAGCTCCATACCCTCCCGCCCCCACCGTAGATTCCAGAACCTGGGAAGCAGCAGCGGCTTTTGGTGCTGTACACCCCTTGTCTGAGCGCGACTGCTTTTGCTTCTCTTCAACCTTCTAAATCTCATACAACTTCTCTTGGGGCCAGCCCTGAAGGAAGCCCCAAGGGAAGAGAATTCGGGGCAAGGCAGTCTCAGCTAAGGTGACACAG
Organism: Perodicticus potto; assembly: GCA_963574655.1. Taxonomy (NCBI): domain Eukaryota; kingdom Metazoa; phylum Chordata; class Mammalia; order Primates; family Lorisidae; genus Perodicticus; species Perodicticus potto. The sequence goes on along the minus strand of CAUYRH010038731.1, from coordinate 19,059 downwards.
GGAAAGCCAGCACAGACACCAGCCCAGATGATCACACTCCCCAGTCTCTCTGTACACTGACCATCTCCCAGCAGGCTGAGGGGCTGACAGGCTCGGGTCGGTGAGCCAGTGTCAGTGCCTGCCCAGCCCCAGCAGGGGCCTGAGTTCCAACAATCCTGCACCTCTGACCTCCCAGACAGCTACCTAACGTGAGGGTTTAAAGTACAGATAGTGATGATAGTGACCACCTTGACAAGGTCTGTTATTTATTGTGCTGGATTATTCTATATGAATAAATATTTTAGTAATATTTACAAACATTAACAGAAACAATTCAGGGACTCCACAAGTGCAGCATTCCCATCCAAAGACTAAAATAATGACTCAAAGAAAGGAGTAAGTCAGTCAAAATTGCACATTCCTGAAAATGCTTTATTTAAAGCTGATTTGTGACCAAAGAACAAACCATAAGAGGAACACTGATGAGTTCTACATAAAAGAAAGTCTTTGAATAAGCTTAGTCTTTACATAATCATTTAGAGCCACCTGCAAGATACACTGAGCAAAAAGTACAAGACGCCGAACAGTGTGTGGTTGGTTCGCTATTGTCTATGCTAATAGAGGGGAGGAATATGTGTGTGTGTATTGGATATTTGCATTCCATGATACCCTTATGTACACGTATGTGTATCACACATGGGTGCTTATCTCACCCTCTGCCACCCCTGGAAAGACACAGCCGACACTGGCATCACTGTGCCTCTGTGAAGGGAGGTGGGGGCTGTGAGGCTGGGTGGCAGAAACATTTCCTGCAAAAGACTTCATACTGCTTAGCTTTGAACCATGTGCAATATTGAAAGATAAATTAAAAACTAAAAAACCAAATTAAAAAAAACAGCAACAAACTATTAAAAAACATACATAAGTTCATCACAAGCCACAGCACATTGGGAGTTGCCCATGTGGTAATGATGGCTTATACTGTCACCTAATTTAAAATAAAAATTAGAAGGAACATGATTGGAAATTTTTACAAATGTTTAGATTACATTGTTTGTGTTTCTTAGCTAAAGTTCGAGATGTATTTGAGCCCCTCACCCAGCAGGTGTGCTGTATACCCTTATATTATGCACATTAGGTGAGAGCTTATCAATTCCCCTTCCCCCCACCTTCTCCCTTTCCCTCCTCCCCCTCCCCCCACTTGAATTTAATTGTGTTTCTTTCATGTGGGTATGTAGTTGTTTATCTATGGTTTCATATTAGTATTGAGTACATCAGATACTTGCTTTTCCATGCTTGTGATACTTTACTAAGAAGAATGTTCTTCAACTCCATCCAGTTTAATACAAGAGATGTAAAGTCGTCATCTTTTTATGGATAAATAGTATTTCATGGTATACATATGCCACAGCTTATTAATCCATTCATGGATTGATGGGCTCTTGGGTTGACTCCATGACTTGGAAGCCTTCAGAATGGGAGAAGATACTTGCATGCTATAAATCTGACACAGGACTGAGAACTAGAATCTACACAGAACTCAAATTAGTCAACAAGAATAAGCAATCTCATTTATAAGTGGGCAAGAGACCTGAACAGAACCTTCTCTAAAGAAGACAGACGAATGGAAATTTTTTTTAAACAACAGAAAAATCTTGTAAGTTCCTCTCAACCTCGATTTCTAACCTGAAATACAAATTTCAGAAAGAAACAAACAAAGCATAGCCAGGGCTGCAGGGTTGGAGGCCTCAGGCATAATGGTCATCCAGGCTGAGGCTCCTGGGTTAGGCGAGCTGGTCCTCGAGCCCTTGGCCAAACTTAGCTGCAAAAAGCGAGGTGATGAGGTCACCGCCAGTGCTCAGAGCCAGGTCATACGCTGTCTGGCCTCCGGCATTCTTCCTCTGGATGCTTGCATTGCATCTGTGAAGGAAGCGTGGAAATGGAGGGGCACTGAAGACTTGGCACATGACCCCGTGGGCTGCTCTCTCCTGTCACAGAGGCCAATCTGGGCACCTCCAGATCCCACCTTCACGAAAGTGTCCCCAAGAGGCCACCAGGACTTCTGCTTTCAGGGGTGCCTCTACTCTGAGACCTTTAAAAGGGGCGCTACAATTTGAAAATGTTCAATGGCCAATGCTGGCCACTGGCTCCCATCCCACTGCATCAATAGGGGCAACATTTTCATTGAGCTTTGAAAGCCCTTAGTGCCCTGGGAGTCAGGGTGAGATGGTGGCCCCTAGTCACAAGGACAGTGCAGAGACTGTTGTGGCCCTCAGAAGTGTCTACCAACAGCCAGGGAACATACCCCAGTAAAGTGGCGATGCTCTCCCTTCCTGCCGGGCCAAGGAGAGTTGCTTCATGAAGTGCTGTATTTTTGAGCCTATTTAAGGAAAAGAAAAATTCCTGGATAAATCCTTAGCATCCTCAGGAAATTGGAGAGGGTGCATGTGACCCAAGGCATCAAGATGCCTTTTATTGACTGACCTATTTAACTAACCTGGGAAAATCTCCAGTGTCCCCTCCCTGCCCTTCCCTTGGAGAAATACTGTGATGGAAGGTGAGCTTTGATACTAGATAGAAAGTGAAAAGTCTACATGCACATACGGTTTTCAGTGTGGGGGCCCATAAGTATCTGGTTTGTAATTTTTAAATAAATACTAATAAATGCTATTTTAGTTCATTTCCTGCAAGAGTTTATAGGAGATATTGCACAGTCTCAGCTTTGGCTTGGACCTCTTGGGCATTGCCTATGTGATAAAAAGTTCTTAGGGCTAAGGCTCTGGTTTTTGCTCAGGGAAAAGGAGCTTGGCTCCTGTGAATTTGGCTCGCATGAGGTGAAAATCAACACCAGTCACAGAATGCAGAGGGCAGGCCCGAGATGTCAGGCAGGCACCTCCACCTGGTCTCGGCTACTCTGTCCAGCACGTGTCAGTGCCAGCCTGGTGCCTGTTCGTGCCAGGGTCAGGGACACCAGCTCACATTTGACACAGTACTTCCCCCTCTCTCAGGGAGCTCAGAGCACTTAGCTGTCAGTGTGGGTGGAGGGGTTCACAGCACACTGGAAGCACTGAGAAAGAATCTCCCAGTCACACCGGTGGCAGCTACCTCCTCTTTATCACTGAATCTCTACCACAGACCTCTAAGCAGCAGACTGAGGGGACACTCCCTCCCTCCGTAGTGCATACTGCCCGTCTATCACTTCACCCCTGAGCTCCCTGGGTCTTCATACGGGCATTTACCACTGGAACTTGCATACACGCATAGTGTCCCCACATCTCCTATGGACACCCACGATCTCTTTCCTCCACAGTCCTCCCCCATCTGAGAGCAGAGTGCTCAGTCTGTTAACTGAGTGGGATTTGCTGACGACTGGATTTTCCGTGCTGGCTATGTTCTGTGTGGCCACAATTCAGTTTGAGAACACATCAAATTGCAACTCTGCCAACTCCAATTTTGTACACTCTTCCTCAAACAACCTAACTTCTATATGGCAAGGTCTAGATGGGAAATACCTTCTTAACAGAACCGTGTGTTTCAGAGTAGCTGAGAGAGTAGATGCAGAGTAGATGTTCCCCCACAGGCCTAGGGAATGGGCCTTGTATTTTATTTTTGTGAGACAGAGTCTCACTTTGTCACCCTCTGTAGAGTGCAGTGGCATCATAGCTCACAGTAACTTCAAACTCTTAGGCTCAAGCAATTCTCTTGCCTCAGTCTCCCTAGTAGCTGGGACTACAGGTGCCCACCATGATGCCCAGTTATTTTTTGTCTGTTTGTTTATTTGTTTAGCAGGCCCAGGCCAGGTTCAAACCCACTAACCCTGGTATACATGGCTGCTACCGGATGCCAAGCCTGCATTTGTATTTCAAAGAAACTTTGATATTAATACATAAACAAGTCAAACTACGTATTCAGATCTAAGTATCATTGTGAATTAAGGCACATTCTCTCATTGAAAATCTTGAATTACCAAAAGAACAAATCTCTACCCCTGAATGTCTAAGCAGACTGAGGATGGCATCTTTCTCACCGGCCAGTGGGGCAGAGGACAGCAACTGTCCAATGCAAACAGCACTTCTCTGTGTCTCTCTCCTAGTGAGGCCTGACATCTGTGTCTGAAGTCCGCTGATAAGAGGCATCAGCTTCAGTGAGCGATGTGGGCCTCCCCTCAGCCTGTCTAATGTGTTGAGCACTGAGTTCTCTCTGGCAGCGAGGATACACACGTGGGACCAGGAAACACTAGGAAGGGGCTGACTACTGCCTGCTGAGCTACGCCACAGACATCCTATGTAGAGACCACCTGGGCTCCCCCAGTCAAACACGCCTGGAGGGGAGAGAGCATTTCAATCTCTGGTAGCTTATACCTAAGAGCAGAAGAATGGATGAAACCGTCCCTGGATCTGCAGAGGTGGGGCAGAGGCCAGGCTGATCCAGGCCTAAGCTCTTCAAGCTAACAGATAGGAAGCAAACGTAGCAGAATCTGGCTCTCAGTGGGAAAAGCTACTTCCCTCTACTGGCAATCACGGAAAGGAAAGGAGAGATCCCTGTGCTCTGTTCTGGGGGAAGGCCACTAGTCTGGCTTCCCAGCACACGTGAGCTCCATACTGCTCACGATAACGCAGTGGGAATGACAAAGGGCGTAACACACCACTCAGACAGACATAACCGCGGTGTCAGACTTCACAGACACACGGTGAGCTCACATGTGGATGACTGTCAATCTGTAGAATGGTGATGAAGCAAACACCACACAAAGTGAGGAACATCAAAATAACACAGGATCTGTTCAGTCCTCAGAGGAGTTCCATCCTCCTGGCTGCACTTCTTATAAAGCCAGGATTCTGTATACTGAACATGTCGATTCAAAATACACTCAAATGATTTTTGTATCGACCACAAAACATTATACTTAAAAAAAAGCTGTAAGAAAGAAAAGCTGTAAGAAAAGCTTTTTTGATTCTAAAAATATAAAATACACCTTAACACAAGACAAGAGACCATCATTTTTGTTAATAATGATGAAAATATAACAGTGTGCAATAAATGAAGATGCTGACACAGTGAGAAAGTACATTCCAGCCAACAAAGCTGTACACCAACATGCCAAACACTCTGCTATAAAATAAAACTAAAAAAGGGATCATGTCTGTTGATGGAGTGTTTCTATTGGGCAGAAGCTGATAAAAAATGCAAATAGAAGAATCAACAAAGCTGTATTTGGAGAGCAACATTAGAGGAGGTTTGCAGCAGAGGACAACGGGAGCAGAGCAACTGCAAGCTCGGCGTGTGCAGGGGCTGGACGTGCACAACCGGACGTTTCCCAGACCTGGGCCGTCACCTGGTCTTAGCAAGAACTCAGGAGGCAGCAGCGGTAAGATACCTGTGATATCCTGCAAGACTTATTTAAACAACGCAGTCAGCAAGATAGAAGTATTAAAATGAATGATCCATACTCAAGGAACTCTCCACCCTGGTTTTCAAAGTAATTTGCAAGAGAACAATAGAATCTTAAGGCTAGAAGAGAAGGTCAGGGAGCAGGACTGGACTAAGATGGGGACAGTAAGTAGCGTGACTTGGTACCTCTCTGTCCTATTTCATAGGTGGGAAAACGGCACCAGGGGATCAAGTGGTGAACTCAGAAGTACCAGCCTCCTCCCCGAGAAGAGGAGACGACCACAATGTTTTCTCTCTGTATTGACATCGGGGATGTATTTCTGTAGGGAATTCAGTGGGATCTCCCCCGAGTGCCGATCACAATTACAACACTGCTAAACACCCTAAGGGCTAAAGGACTTGCTGGCCTTACCCAGTATGAATTTGTGTGTTACCAAAATGTATTGACATTTATAAAAGCTACTAAATTAGGTAACCTAACAATCCATATTTTAAATTTTGTTTTTCTCAGTGTTGAAAACAGAAGTCGTGAAGCCTCTTATATTAAGTATGGAATAGGTTTAAGAGGCTTATAAGCAGTTTAAACCAAACAAGGCCATGTGCATGGGTCAACTTTGCAGCAGGGCCCCGGAGCGCATGGTGGCTGCCTCGGCTCCCATCCCGCGCCTCTCACTCACGGTCCCCACTGCTGGTCGATGTCTGCTCCTCTCTGCACGAGAACCGGGATCACTTCAGGGTGACTGTTCACAACAGCCACAGTCAGCACGGGCCGGTCTTCTTCATCACAGCAGTTGGGATCTGCTCCCTGCAGCACGTGGAAAGGACAAAAACTCGCACGAACCCTACGCTCAGCAGCACCAATCACCATCCTGCTAAGTGTAACCAGAGTCCTGTTAAGGAGCCGATGGAACTGCTCTGGGATCAAAGGAGAGGAGAATCAGCTACCTGCAGATGCAATCTAGAAGGGACAGAGCTGCAGTCGCTCCCCAGCAGGGAGGCAGGCACCACAACCTTTCTTCCTGAGGAAACTCAGGCTGAAGGTCACATGGGGTCATGGCCAGGGATTCTTCCCCCACTTCGTGCATATTCCTTAGACTTGTGTGTACTTATCTGCCTGGTTTCCCTGCCAGCCTGAACTCCTCAGAACCTCTTCTTTTGGTCACACTTACTTCATCCAGCAGCTGTTCAATCACAGAGACTCTTCCTTCCCCGGCAGGTCCGACTTCTTTCAGCAGGAGTTTGTTCTCAGGCTGCAGGATTACAGAATGTGGTCATTCCCACGGTCTCAAAAGACTTGCACTGTTGAGTCTCAGGCTCGACGCTTATGGCAAACACTTCCTCTCCTACGTTGAATTCTGAGTCATGGGATGGGTGAGTGTGAGCATGTGCTTGTGTGTGTGTGTGTGAGCGCACGCGTGGGGGTGTGCAAGAGAGTGTGTGAGTGTGTGCATGTGTGAGAGTGCATTCAGATGTGTACGTGTGAGCATGTGCGTGTGTGCGAGTATGTGTGTTCAGGTGTGTATCTGGGTGTGCATACGTAAGCGTGTGTGTGTGTGTGCAGGCGCGCGTGTGTATGTGTAAGCATGTATGCGAGTATGTGTATGTGGTCTTTAGCAGTCTCCAGCACAAACCTCCAATCTAGTGTTGATCTTACTGGTCTCCGAAACCTCGCTTTGGGCAAGGTTACCACACACAGACATTGTTTTATATTAAGATAGGGATGCAATAAGAAGCCTCACAAAATCCCAGAAAGTCTAAGCTAGTTTTATTATGAGCATTTCTAGGAAGAGCAATCAAGTGAATCCTAAAATTTACTCTGCGTGGTTTATAAAGTATTCAAGGTCAGCTTAAGCATGACAGTTCAGAAAGTGTGCTCGCCTAAGGATTAAGTGAGCCAATAAAGTTGCCCTCTTATTTAGAAAAAAGGAAAAGCTCTCACTTATCGTCAGAAATCTGAAAACTTACCCTTTTATATTTCTTAAATCCCATGAAATTCATCTTTATATACATAAAGGATTTAAAATGCTGGAAGGCTGAAGGAAGCCACCTAGAAGGCAGGAGATTCACTCTCATTCCACTTCTGCTCCTGCAACCCAGGATGACCATCCCTTCCACCTGTGGATAATACCCATCCCGCCCTGACTCCCTGGCTCCCTGGCCAGGGAAGGACGGGGATGAGCACCCTGGTCATGGCCCTCAAGTCTTAGCAGATACCTGCTCCAGTCTGTGCTGCCTCCCTCCCTCGCTGGTGCATAGCTTGGAACAAAGTATCTAATTACTAATGCCCCAGGAGGGGTCTTGGGCGGCACTTGTTTATAATCAATTCCATTACTTGTGAAAAAAATGTAATAGAATGTACCAGAATGTCAGCTTTATGATACCTGAGAACTTTGTGTCTCTCTTTTTTTTTTTTTTTTTTGCAGTTTTTGGCCAGGGCTGGGTTTGAACCCGCCACCTCCGGCATATGGGGCTGGTGCCCTACTCCTTTAAGCCACAGGCGCTGCCCCTCTTTGTGTCTCTTGTTCACGTTTTATTTAAACAGTGCCTGGTATATGCGTACTCAAAAATAATCACGGGAGGAGTGAACAGATGTCATAGCTTCGATACTTGCCCCCTACATGCAAACATGAAAATAAAGACATACAGCGAGGGAAGATTCACACACAGAGTAAGAAGACAGAGTCTCCAAAACTGTGACTTGCTAAGTTTATGGAACAGTATACTTCTTTTATACTGGTCAATGATATTTCAAACTGGGAGAAGGTAGAGAGTAATAAGCAATAAAAGTTAAAAACAATTTTAAGAGCTTCTTCCCAAATTCATTGGTATTTATCAAATGCAGAGCATGTGGTGGGGACAAGATAAAGCAGAGTCTCTGCCTTCAGAGGAATCACGGTGTAAGCCAGACACCTGGTGTGTGCACCACAGGGAATGCCTTGAGAGCCTGCTGGAGCCAAGGGTGGAGGGAAGCACCCCACATTGTGCCCATGTCCAGCTCTGGCCTGGGGCTCAGGCCTTGGGATTTGCTGCTAGTCACCTCTGTTCTCTGCACCACAGCCAAAGAGGACCAACTAATGGCCAAGTGGGGGACAGAGCAAGAATCCAACGCCACTTTCTCCAAAGGCCCCCCTAGAATTATTTGTGGCATATATTTTTAAAAGTGACACTCCAGGGTAGCGCCTGTGGCTCAGTGAGTAGGGCACCGGCCCTATAAACCAAGGGTGGCGGGTTTGAACCCGGCCCCAGCCAAACCGCAACAAAAAAATAGCCAGGTGTTGTGGCGGGCACCTGTAGTCCCAGCTACTCGGGAGAATGAGGCAAGAGAAGGCCTGAGCCCAAGAGCTGAAGGTTGCTGTGAGCTGTGACACCACGGCACTCTACCGAGGGTGACAAAGTAAGACTCTGTCTCTTAAAAAAAAAAAAAAAAAAGAAAGAAAGAAAGAAAGAAAACTGACACTCTGGTCAGGCTCAGGGGCTCACACCTATAGTCCCAGCACTTTAGGAGGCTGAGGTAGGAGGATCTCTTGAGGCCAAGAGTTGGAGGGTAGCTTGGGAAGCACAGCAAGACTCATCTCTACAAAAAAAATAAAGCCTCATCTTTTTTCTTTCTTTTTGTTTTTTTAGAGACAGAGTCTTACTCTATGGCCCTGGGTAGAGTGCCGTGGCATCACACAGCTCACAGCAACCTCCAACTACTGGGCTTAGGTGATTCTCTTGCCTCAGCCTCCCAAGTAGCTGGGACTACAGGTGCCCGCCACAATGCCTGGCTATTTTTTGGTTTTGTTTTGTAGTTCAGCTGGGGCTGAGTTTGAACCCACCACCCTCAGTTAAATGGGGCCAGCACCCTGCTGGCTGAGCCACAGGAGCCACCCTAAAGCCTCATCTTAAACAAAACAAACAAACAAAAAAGCCTCTTAACACCTGAAAGAAACTCTGAAAGGGTGATTTTGAGAGCCTCCAAGATGACTAAATAAGAGGCAAGAGAATTGCCTAAGCCCAGGAGTTGGAGGTTGCTATGAGCTGTGTGACACCACGGCACTCTACCAAGGGCGACAAAGTGAGACTCTATCTCTACCAAAAAAAAAAAAAAAACAAGATGACTAAATGAAATCTGACTCATAGGGAAATCAAAGCAAAGAAAACCCAGCTAACGGCTTGGCGCCTGTGGCTCAACAGGCTAAGGCGCCAGCCACGTACACCTGAGCTGGCAGGTTTGAATCCATCCTGGGCCTGCCAAACAACAATGACGGCTGCAACCAAAAAATGGCCGGGTGTTGTGGCGGGCGCTTGTAGTCTCAGCTACTCGGGAGGCCGAGGCAAGAGACTCGCTTGAGCCCAGGAATTGGAGGTTGCTGTGAGCTGTGATGCTACGGCACTCTACCCAAGGTGACAGCTTGAGGCTCTGTCTCAAAAAAAAAAAAAAAGAAAAGAAAAGAAAACCCAGCTAAGACACAGAGATGTGTGTTCTCTCCCAGGGCGCCCTGCAGAAGCACAAAGTACTCAGGCAGGCCAAGGCAGGTGCCAAGGCCTCTACTATAAATAGCTGCGACGGCCTTCCACTCTCTCCCATGCAGGAAGGTCAGGAAGCTTGTGCTCTTTGTTTAAACCCTGATAAACATTTTTCAAAAAGTATATGATTTTTCCAACAAGGGCTTCTAATGGGAGCACGGGGCCCCAAAAGGGAGAAGGGCAGAGCCCAAACCTCCACGACTCACAGGAGAGGATATGGAGGGCAAGGAAGGAAACAGCACTCTGTCTTACACTGAGCACTTCACCAACACGCTCACCTCCAGGGGAAAGAACGCAGGAGACCTGAAGGCTCTCCCTGCTCCCTGCACACTCTCTCCAGGGACGTCTGCCCCACCCCATGCCCATCCACCCACACAGGGGCTGTGGGTCCACATGCCTAGTGCTGGGCCCCATGCTGGGCATCTGTGCTAATCCAACTAGCACACCTGTCAAATGACCAGATAACTAAGGACCAGCAGGTATTTGAGGCAACTCAAAAACAATGAAGAGAAATACAGGCAGGAAGAACTGAATGAGAGGACACACAGATGATTTGGGAATAATGAGAACTTTAAAATAATTCTAATCTATAATCTTGAGATATTTTAAAGAATTTTGCCTCCATAAAATAAAAATATGCTATTATTAAAAAGGAAAAGAAAATAGGAAATTATTCTTTCCATTTAAAAAATGTCAAAATAAAACATGAAAATGACCGGCTGAAGAAGACAGCCACTAGGACAAGGAAGACACTTACTAGGAGTTGCTCCTTTTCTGGAAAGTTTTTGGTCTTGAAATTCTTTGTCCTCATGACCTTCTCAGGGGTTTCTGAGGCATTCTGGCTGTACTCACTCACTGAAATGACAAGAGCTGAGGACTGAGATGATGTCCCTCCCCCACTGCCTGCACGTAAAGAGCCACTTCTGCCAGGTCCCTTAAGATGCAGAGGATACAATGGCTTTACAGAAATTCCATTTGTTTAAACCTGCAGGAGGGACTCCTGGAGCCACCCCTCTGACCAGGAACCAGAGGATGGATGGGAAGGAAAGAACAGGCCCCCAAAAGAGCCCTCCCTCCCCAGAAAAGAACCTCTAAAGCCCCCAAAAGGACTTCAGGAGTCTCATTCCTGACTTGAGAGAAACCAGAGAAATAAAATGGCTAGAACATGATGGTAAGATGAGCGATTAGGCTGGCAAGTTTTTAGCAATTCTCTGCCACCCCTGCCAAGTCAGTGTGCTGCTGCTCAATGCTTTTAAAATCACTGGAAGGGAACAACTCACCCCAGCTGGACCTGCCGCTGTACAGCCCATCACCACGCTCCGTGGCGCTGCCCAGGAGGTGGTCGGCGAAATTCATCTTATTCAGGTAAAGGTTCTGGTCAGTGGAAAAATTCAAGCACCACAAATGATGAGGTTGCTTCTTCACAACAGAGAGGATCCCTGGTAACCTACTCCTCCTTACTGAAGACAGGTCTCCCTACCCAGAGAGTCGAGCTCCAGACCTGGACATCCTCTCTGACTCTTCTCTCAGCTCCATGGGAGGCTTCACCTGCCTCTAAATCAGCAGCTCAGTCCGGCCCCTCCCAGCCCCCTCACGACAGCCACTGCCCCTCTTCTCACACTGGGATCCTCACGACAGTCTCCCCATAGCTGTCTGCCAGCCTCCCTGCCATGGGGCTGCCCCGGTGACCTCTGTACCCTTTCACTGCATCATTCCTCTGCTTAACCCCCTGCGGTGTCTTAGGATCAGGTTGGCATGATGGGGAGGCCTCAGGCTCAAAGTGTGAATCGTGGGCCTGCCACTACGTAGCTTCGTGACCTTGGGAGAAGCAAGTTGCTTAATTTCTCTGAGCCTCAGTTTCCTCACCTGTAACATGGAAATATTAAGACCTCCCTCAAATTGATGTTGTGAAGGTAAAAACGAGTGTCTGTAAAATGAGGAGAGTTACACAGGCCAGACGCAGAATCCATGCACTTGTATGATTCCACAGGGGCGACCTGCCCCACCCTCCCGCGGCTGCCTGCTCCTGCCCCCTGCTGCTTCCTGAGCACTGCAACACAGCCAGCTAAGAAAAAAAAAGAGTTCTCAGACCTGGATGAGTACTGCACTTGTACTTGACTGACAGCATGTTGGAGATGCTGCTGCAGCCCACCCAGGTCCAGCAGCTGGCCAGGGCACCAGTGGGCCTCTTCTCCAGGTGGGCGCTGCTTGACCTACGGGTTATGTCTCCTGCCCTCCCAGCCTCAGTGCGGACAACTCTGTGGTGTGACCCATGCTCCAGAGCTCCCCGTGGATCAGCTGCAGCCATGCTTGTCTTTTGACCGCCTGCCCCTCCTCTGGCCTGACACTCTCCTCACACCCCTTCACCTGGACCCACATGCTGCTCTAGCCACACAGCTGGAAACGCCACATTCAGTGATGTCCCTGCTTTCAAGCACTTTCACATGCATTAGCCGGTTTGCTACTCCCGGCCTCCCCGAACCAGCCAGGGCCCTTATTTCTATCCTAGTTCTAATAACACCATCAGTACCTCGCTGGACACGGAGCCAGAGCCTAATAAAGGTCAGTGCCCTCCTCTCCTTGCCTCTTCATACACCTCCTCTATCCACTAATCATTGTTTTGTACATTCTAACTTCTTATCCAACGACACAAAAGCCGCGAAAATCGATCAATGAATGTGTGTCACACACTTATAGGCTCTGTGGCAACACTCCAGCCACCACAGAAGAGGGACGATCAGGGTGACATGGCCACAAAGTTTGGTTTAATTGGTCAGAGTGCACATCAGTACTTTTGTCAGTCTTTCCCCAAATGAGTTGTACGTGCGTATCACAAACCTGCCATCAGACTTAGTGACGACAAAGAAAGCCTGAGAACTGGCTTGGCTCCTGTAGCACAGTGGTTATGGCGCCAGCCACATACACCGAGGCTGACGGGTTCAAAACCGGCCTGGTCCAGCTAAACAACAATGACAACTGCAACAAAAAACAGCCGGGCATTGTGGTGGGCGCCTGTAGTCCCAGCTACTTGGGAGGCTGAGGCAAGAGAATCACTTAAGCCCAAGAGTTTGAGGTCGCTGTGAGCTGTGATGCCACGGCACTCTACCAAGGGTGACAAAGTGAGACTGTCTCAAAAGAAAAAAAAAAAAAGAAAAAAGAAAGCCTGAGAACTATAGGACAATTCTTGTTCCTGCTTTATCTTTATGTGCCTGAAACCTGGCTCCTCAATTATTATCTAAGTCTACGAAACTGTTTGGCTACAGTCAACTTTCATAATATCTGAAACTCTTCCTTTCTGTGGATTACACAGAAGTGCTTCTATTAATTATAAGCGGCAATTTACTACTTTAGTCAATTCTCAGATGAATAACTTCTGAAGGCTTACCTACCTTGTTTGAGACTTGATTATAATTCAGCCTGATGCTAACTTCATAACCATCTTCATGCACAGTAGCAGAGAGAAGCTTTTAAAAGAGTTTTAGAAAGAATTCATAACTGTGGGTCTGGAACTCACTGCCTTGAGCAATAGTCTAGACATTCTGAGATGTCAGACTTTAAATTTAATCAAATGTTTAATTAATGCAAAAGGAAGAAAAAGAAAAACAAAGGAATAAAAACTAGATGAAATAAACAGAAAATAAAGAGCAAAGTAGCAGACTCAAATAGTATGTATATTTCCACTAATTATAAATAAACTAAATACTCTTATTAAAGGGCAGAGACTGCCAGACTAGATCAGAAAGCAGGAACCAAATCTGTACTTCCTTCAAGGGATACACTTTAATCAAACCACATGACTACATATCATCACTTTGGTAAAGGTATTTTGGAGGAAAGTTGAGGGGGGGGACCTTGGCAATTAAGGGACAAGTATCATAGTTGAGAGTTGAAAGAAAAATTCTAGCTTTCTCTGTAAACAGCAAGAGATCCCACCACGAGGCACTGAAGTTTTCAGGAGGGGTCAGATAGTAAACATCGTAGGTCTTGAAGGTCACGTGTTCTCTATCACACAAATCTAACATTGCTCCCTAGCACAAAACAGCTGCAGATAACAAGTAAATAAATGGGTATAGCTGTGGTCTAATAAAACTTTACTTATAAAATTGAAGAGCAGGACAGGTTGGTCCCATAGGCCACAGTTTTAGATCTCTAGATTAAGCCACAGAATTTATAAATGATCAAAACAGATTATTAAAACTGAATAATACTTGAGAATAAGATAGTTTCAGTGTTGGCCTACTTGGTAGCAGAGGAACAAAGAGTCTGTTTAGAAAGGATACTTGTGGTTTTGTGACAGAAGAAGGCTCCTCTCACAAAAGTGTCTCTTTATCATGGTGAAGCAGGACATGGGGCTTGGGGTCTGACAGACCTACTTTAAATCCTGAATCCGCCAAGACCCAGCAGTGTAGTCTTAAGCAGGTCACCAAACCTCTCTGAGTTTCAGTTTTCCTGGATGTCAAGTAAAGATTGTTCTGATTATCTACTGTAGTGTTTAAAAACCACCCCAAATGTAGTTGCATTAAACCACATCACTTTATTATATCCGTGGACTCTGAAAGGGCCCAGCAGAGATAGCTTGTGTTTGTGCCCCAAGTCTGAGGCCTCAGCTGGGAAGACTCAAGTGAACAGAGGTGGTTGGATGTGGCACGGGCTTCTCACAGCATGGTGGCTGGGCTCTAGGGAGTGCTGGAGGTGAGCGAGCCATGCAAGAGAAAGCCACGTGACCTTACTGAGCCACGTTTTGCAAACCCCAGAGTGTCACTTCCACCACACTTCATTAGTTGAACAGTCACAAACCCACATAGCTTCAAGGTGAGGATGTAGATTTTAACTGTTTGAGGGGATGATTGCCAAAGAATCTTTGGGCATTTTTTAAAAAAAACTGCCAAAAAGGTAATACTCCTCCCTTGGAGGCTTGTTATGAGGACTAGGATGATGAGCTGACCGAATGCACTGTTTAATGGTAACTCTGATGCCGTATTTTAACAGTGTATGATTAAAGTGAACAATCTGGCTGGACGAAACCATGATGGGTCTTCAGCTGTGACTATCAGATTTCCACAGTGTGAGGCATCTAAGCATGAGATGTTCAGAATCTCACTGTCTGAGGTCAGACACCTCCTAAGCAGACCCTGAGATAACCCCCACTTGCAAGTGGCTCATGAGGGCAGAGTTCACTCGAGAAAAGAGAAAGGAAGTGTATAAAGCAGAGCAGGAAAGGACAGGAAAGGGAAGGCCAAGTCCTTGGAGAGGATTCTTCATCATTGATGCTTCTGGAGCAAAAGTTTCATCTTACTCACCTTTCCCATCCTGGGTTCTGCAATCAAGGCCCGGAATTCAGGGTTGTTCTGAGCATAAGACCGGAGGTGAGCAGAGATGTGCTCCAACTGTTTTCTCCAGTATCCTAACAAAAAGAAAAGAAATCAGTCACCCGGGTAATTCTGAAGCTAAGAAAGAAAACTGCTAGTGTGGAACAGACGTTTTCAGGGAGAGTATTTTTCCTTTACTAAACTTTGTAACAGGTTTTCTTAACTGAACCTCAACTGTGTGCTAGAATAAATTCCATTTCCTACCCCACCCCACCCCCAGCTTCTTGGTACAGTTGATTAATCATAGACTAGTACAGAATCTCAAAAGATCGTATTTTGATTGCCACACAAGAGGTCTTTTTTTCCCTGTGATTCTATTCCACATATAACTTACATAATATTTTAAATGCACAGTTTGAATTTTGACAACTATATATACCCCAATCAACATATAGGACATTTCCATCACTCCAAAATTTTGCCTTGGGCCCCTTCCCAGTCTGCCTAGGATTTAAAGCACATTTGAATTAGGTGCCACCAATATAAATGTGGGATATTTCACACAGGGCTGGATGTCAGGCTCCCCACGCAGCAGCACTGGGCCCACTTTCCTGCACAGCCTTTGCGCCTGAGGCTGAGAAGCAGCTGGCTGTGTGGGCAGGACCAAGCCCTCCAGCCAGCACAGCCCCTGCAGGCCCAGCTGCCTGCCTTTACTTTTTTGATGTGCCCTGTGGCCACTCGAATCTGCAAACCCATATCAGATCCCACCTCATCATTTTACCAGTGAGGACACTACAGCTGAGAGCTAGTAGGTGGTTTTTCCAAGGTCAGCCAGCATGGTTTAATGGAAAGAGCACATGAACCCTTCATTTAAATCCTAAATCCACTATTTATTAGTTAAGGGATTTTGAGCCAGACACTTAAATCTCACTACACCTTACTTTTGTTACCTTTAAAGTGAAACTAGTATTTTGTACTTCATGCATTATTATGACATTCAATAAGAGAACCTAAGTGTCTTAGTCTTGGTTGCCCTGAAAGAAGATCCCGAGATAGACTCAGGGCAGGAGGTTTCTTTGGAAGGTGATCCTGGGATGCACATATGGTGAAGAAAGAGAGAAGGAGGAATGGGTTAAAAACTGGTTAGTACTGTAGGACGTGGGAGCGAGATCCTGCTGGGGACCCGTGAGGAACCACACAGGAGCTCTTACCACCTGAGGACAGAGAAACTAGGGACGTTCCTCTCCACTCCTTTCCCTGTGTGAGGGTGGCCCCGGTGCTGGGAGCTCTCTGACACTTCTGAGTTGTGCCTGTCTTCGTGTAGACAGCCTCTTGCTGTTGTGGACAGAGCCACAGGTAGCAAGGCTGACAGGGACGCTGGGGCACATCTGGGGTGGAGCCGTCTACCACAGCTGGGTTGAAATCTGGCAGGCTGAGGTCTGGCACCAGGGGAACCTGCTACAGGTAACTGAGGTAACACCTGAGATCATACTGAGCCTAGCACAGAGTTTGGCCCAGTTGTCATTCATCCCACAAGTACTTACTGAACATTTTCAGTTTGTCATGCACTATTCTAGGCCTGGTATGTAGGAGTGAATGAGATCCTTGTCCTCAGCTTACATTTTAGTGGTTGTAGATCAAGTGCAAATAAATAGGAATGCAGGAATCTGTGAAAATGAGGTACCGACTGAGAACGTACAATACCATGATGCACAATTCCAACATCAAATCCCAACTCTCATGAGAAAGGACTTGGTTTGGGGGGGGGTCTTTGGCAAGGGTGATTGTAAGACTGTGAAGTGAGGTCTGCTTCCTTCCAGCTCAGCTTGAAAGACAGAGCTCCAATGGATTGCCTTCTGCTATAGGAAACTGAAAACCTGTTTCTATTATTCATTGCTGCCAAAGAAAACACACCGGAACTTAGTGGTTTAAAACACCAACCACTTTCCTGTTCACATGTGGCCAGTGCTCTGCAGGGATGGCTCATCTCTGCTCCACATGGTGTCAACTGAGCCAACTCAACTGGCAGTGGGGAATCCAAGATTATCTTACCCACAAGGCTGGGGCCTCAGCAAAGATGGTGCACATTGCTCGGGGCTTGCTGGCATAGCGGAGCCTCTCTCTTCTCACGGCTGCTATGTGTACTCACTCAATGTCTGGAGTCTCTGGATTGGCTGTTGGCTAGAGTGCCTCTGTTCTCCTCCACAGGGCATCTCTCCTCCTTCAGTAACCTATTCTGAACTTCTTTACATAGAGCCGGCTTCCTAGAGGCACTAGGAAGCTAGTACAGGGAAGCTGGCAGCTCTCATAAGGTTTAGGCCCAGAACTATCTTGGTATCTCTCTCTCGCCATGTTCTTTTGGGCAAAGCAAGTCACATGGCCAGTCCAGATTCCAAAGGAAGAGAAAAATCTCTTCCTTTTGAGGACAGAAGGGATGTCAGCAATGATTTTGGCCATCTGTGCAAACAATCTACCATGAGATTGATACCACACTCATACTTGGAAGAGCTCAGTCAGACTAGACTGGGTTCTGCCTTCCAGTAGGGAAAGCCAGGAGGCAAAAGGAGAGCTGAGAATGAGCAATTTCTGGACATCAGCCTAAGATGCTGAGTGGACCTACTTGCTAGTAAAACTATATTAAAAAAAACAGCAATTTTTAAAATCTCTAGAAATGGTTCTAAGGTCATACAGCAAATGAAGAAACATGTAATGAATAAAATGTACTAAAACTTAGGAAAGTGAAGAGTCAGTGGTGTTTGAACCATGAATCACTCCCTTCTGCCCCTTCTTATCCAGGCACAGATATAGCCAAGAACACAGGGCTCCCTCCCCTAACAGCTCCCAGTCGAGCCTGCCCTGATTTCCTAGAAGGGACAGACAGTCAGTATGTCTCAATCTGCCCCAACGGTCTACTGCACAGGCTAGGTTCTAGGAACGTACAGTCAATCCCTGTTTCTGTCCAGCATAGGAGGGAGGCTCTACATGTAGTCTGGTAGAATACTGGGGTACAGATCACCTATTCCTGGTTCATTCAGCACAGATGCCATGTTGGGAGAGGCAACTCATGAAGATCAGAGGCTACAGCTGCACTCACTCCCCTCTGCTGGGTGCCCAGACCCTAAAGCAACGAACACAATTGTCTCCACAGCCCTGGTCCAGAGCATTGGTTCATATTTTGCTAAGAGGAAGAAGCAGGCTAAAAAAACAGAGTTCAGAGCCCTTCCCCAAGGAACTAACTTCATTTGTAACAGTGCGGCAAAGTTTAAGCCTAAAGATGCTCTAAAACAATGGATAGTATAGTAAAAACAATTAAAAGAAGACCGGCATGGGTGGTGCCTGTGGCTTAGCGAGTAGGGTGCCAGCCCCATATACTGAAGGTGGCGGGTTCAAACCCGGCCTCCGCTGAACTGCAAAAAAATAGAAAATTAGCTGGGCGTTGTGGCGGGCACCTGTAGTCCCAGCTACTCGGGAGGCTGAGGCAAGAGAATCGCCTAAGCCCAGGAGTTGGAGGTTGCTGTGAGCTGTGTGATGCCACTGCACTCTATTGAGGGCGATTAAGTGAGACTCTGTCTCTACAAAAAAAAAAAAAAGACTGGCATATTCATTACAGATAGGAGATAGTCAGTTTACTACAGAGAACCAGGTTAAGAATAACTCTCCTAGGCTCGGTGCCTGTGGCTCAACAGGCTAAGGCGCCAGCCACGTACACCTGAGCTGGCGGGTTCGAATCCAGCCCGGGCCCACCAAACAACAATGACGGCTGCAACCAAGAAATGGCCGGGCGTTGTGGCGGGCACCTGTAGTCCCAGCTTCTTGGGAGGCGGAGGCAAGAGACTCGCTTGAGCCCAGGAATTGGAGGTTGCTGTGAGCT
>CAUYRH010038729.1:0-10182 GCA_963574655.1 Perodicticus potto | reverse complement strand
CTGGTCATCAAACGCTGAGATCCACTTTTCGGTGGAATTATTTCCCCAGTTAGGTTTTGTGAGTTGCGACCTGCTGTCCTCCCTGTGGGAGGGGCCGGCTGCCCCTCCGCCGTTCAGGGGGAAACAGTTTACAGCAGTTTCTGCGGTTATGAACTATATTTCAAACACAACAATTCACCAAATCGCTGTGCATTGCCAAGTGCTCATCCACTCCGACAATTCACTCTGCGAAAGGTCCAGCACTCCCTCCCTCTCACCTGCTGACTGGAGAGTGATGAACTACGGAACCGTCGCCGCCGCCATCTTCCAGAACCTCCTGCTATGGAATTTCTGAAAGTAATTCTTTTGTGTTATGTAGAGTGTTTATATGCTCACTTTTACAGATGGTTTTTGTTTTCTCTAATGCTGTGTTATAAGTGATGTACCTATGAGCGGGACATAACAGTTCCATTGCTCTGCATCCTTATTGATACCTGATGTGAGATGTCTGGTGTTTTTCCTAATCTAATGGCTTTACCACTGTGAGGTCACAGCAATTTTAATGTGTATTCTTCATGGCTAAATTGAGCATATTTTCACATGTTCCTTGATTCCCCATTTCCCCTCAGTCTTCTTTGAATGCATATTTACGTATTTTACCAATCTTTGGCTGGTTGTTTTCCATTATTCCTAAGCTATTGGAGTTCTTCTTTTTCTTTTGGCAATTTTTGGCCGGGGCTGGGCTTGAACCCACCACCTCCGGCGTATGGGATCAGTGCCCTACCCCTTTGAGCTGCAGGCGCTGCCCTGGAGTTCCTTTTTATTTTAATCATTTTTTCTCCTTTATTAAATCAGAGCTGAGTACACTAATGCAATCATAGGGTACAATGTGCTGGTTTCATATACAATCTGAAATATTTTCATCAAACTGGTTAGTTCTTTAGGAGTCCTGTGCAGTAAATCTCTGTTGTTTCTATTTATTGTAAAATATTTTCTCAATTTGTGATTTTCAATTTTTATAATGTTATCATTTCTTTAAGACCTATTTGATGAATAGGTCTTAATTTTTTATGTTTTTCTTTATTAATATTTATTTATTTATTTAATTATCAAAGAAGTCTCCTTATGTAATAAGAATAGATGGAAATATATGCAAGGGATGCAAATGATTTCAAAACCAAGTATATGGAAATCATTCAGACTGGTTCTTCATATTTCTCATCATAGACTCCCACTCAAGCCTTCTTCCTTCAAAGACTCAGAAAAAAAAGTAAAAAGTAAAGGCTAAAAGGAACAGTGGCCATTCATCCAGGATAAGATTCCTGGCATTGTTTTGAAAATAAATTTTCTTTATCAAGGCAAGGGTCTCTAGGAGGATTTTAAAATTTTTGAAAAAAATTTTTAATTTAATTTTTAATTAAAATCATAACCATATACATTAGGGGGTATGATGTGATGATTTGATATGCAATATTCATTAGTATTTAAATTGACAAAATTATGTAGGTTTATCATTCACATTTTGTTTTAAAAATACACATTCATTGAGAGATATATAAATTAAGCTACTTAATACATGCATTATCTCACTTATTTGCCTTTTTTAAATGATGAGAACACTTAAAATCTACTCTTTTAGCAATTTTCAAGAATAAAACACATGGGTATTACCTATATTCACTATGTTTTGTAATATTCCTCTTATCTAGCTGTAAACTATAATACAATACAAGCTGTAAATACAAACAATTTTGTATTGTTTGATCAAAATCTTCCTACTGTGCCTCACCCTCTCAAACTCCTGGTACTGATTATTCTGTTCTCTACTGCCCTGAT
The DNA here is from genome assembly GCA_963574655.1 of Perodicticus potto. Classification (NCBI taxonomy): domain Eukaryota; kingdom Metazoa; phylum Chordata; class Mammalia; order Primates; family Lorisidae; genus Perodicticus; species Perodicticus potto. The sequence goes on along the minus strand of CAUYRH010038729.1, from coordinate 8,367 downwards.
TCCATATATAAGTGAGATCAAGTGGCATTTACCTTTCAGTGTGGAGAAACAGTAACATTTGTACTCCCTTGGTGGGAATGTAAATTGGTAAAGCCATTAGGGAAACATTATGGAAGTTCCTAAAAAAAATTAAAATGAAACATAAAACTACCATATGATCTAGTTATCTCTGAGACATGCATCTGAAAGACATGAAACCACTATCTTGAAGTGATATCTGCCCTTTTGTGTATACTGAGGGATTATTCACAGTATTCAAGACATGGAAACATCTTAAATGTCTGTCAACCTATCTACAGATGAGTAGATAAAGACAAGGTAATATGTATAATATATGTACACACATATACATGTCCAGTTTGGTATAATATATGTATATATGTATGTATCCCAAATATGGCATTTATATGTATATATCACCAATATAGTATTTTTAAATAAAGTCACCATCCTGTACCTTACATTTCCAGAATTTATGCATTTTCATAACTGAAACTTTGAAGCCTTGTTGCCTTTATACATCTACATAATATATGTTTTCATATATATATGTACACACATATATACCGCCATATTAGTCAAGCTTAAAAAGAGGAAATCTTGCCATTTATGACAACATGCATAAATCTGGAGGACTTTAATGATGCTTACAATTTATTTCAATTGACAAATATTTTATACTCTTATCGGAATGTTTTGATATCATTTGCAACAACATGGATGAACCTGTAGGACATAGGCTAAGTGAAAGGAATTTAATTTTATTTACTTTTTATTTTCCTTTTTTAAAAATTTCAGACCATAAAGGAGTAGCCTTTTTAAAATTAAATCACAGCTGTGTACATTAATGTATTTATGGAGTACAATGTGCTACTTTGATATACAATGTAGGAAGCTTATATCAAACTGGTTAACATAACCATCACCTCACTTACTTATTTGTTGTGAGAAGACATTTATACTCTACTCTTGATAGTTTTGAAATGTACCATTACATTGTGCACATTAGGTGAGGGCCCACCAAATACCCTCCCACTTCCCAATTTCCCCCCTCTCATCCCCTCTCCCTCCTCTTTCCTCCTGCTTTCTGGGCTATACTTGTGTTTTATCATTTGTATGAATATGTAGGTGATTATATATTGGTTTCATAATATTATTGAACATTGGATACTTTTTCTTCCATTCTAGAGATACTTTACTAAGAAGAATATGTTCTAGCTTCATCCAAGTAAACATAAAAGATGTAAAGTCTCCACCATTTTTATGGCTGCATACTATTCCATGGTATACATATACCACGATTTGTTAATCCATTCATGAGTTGATGGGCACTTGGGCTGCTTCCATGACTTGGCAATTATTAATTGGGCTGCAATGAATAATCTAGCACAAACATCTTTGTTGTAAAATGATTTTTGACATCCTAAAAGAAGGAATACTTTCCAACACCTTTATGAAGCAACACCCTGATCTCCAAACCAGGAAAGGACCCTAAAATGAAAGAAAATTATATACCAATATCATTTATGAATATCATTGCAAAAATATTCAATAAGATTCTAGCCAACAGAATTCAACAACACATCAAAAAAATTTTACAACATGATCAAGTTGGTTTTATCCCAGGGTTACAAGGTTGGCTCAACATACATAAATCTATAAATATAATACATCACATAAATAAAATAAAAAACAAAGACCATATGATTCCCTCAATTGATGCAGAAAAAGCTGTTGATAATATCCAGCATTCTTTCATGATCAGAACACTTAAGAAAATAAGTTTAGATGGGTCATTTCTTTTTTTTTCTTTCCAGTTTTTGGCTGGGCTGGGTTTGAACCCACCACCTCCAGTATACGGGGCTGGCCCCCTACTCCTTGAACTACAGGTGCCACCCAGATAGGTCATTTCTTAAACTGATAGAAGCCATCTACTTCAAACTCACAGCCAATATCATACTGAATGGAATTACAGTGAAACCATTTCCACTCAGAACTGGAACTAGACAAGGATGTGCATTGTCTCCACTGCTATTCAACATAGTAATGGGAGTCTTAGCCATTGAAATTGGGCAAAAGAAGGTGGTCAAGGGTATCCAAATAGGGTCAGAGGAGATCAAATTCTCACTCTAGTGTGGATGATATGATTTTATACCTGGAAAGCCCGAGGGACTCAATTACAAAACTCTTAGAAGTGATTAAGGAATACAGCAGCATCTCAGGATACAAAATCAATACTTACAACCAGTAGTTTTTAATACATGCCAACAATAGTCAAGCTGAAAAAACAATCAAGGACTCTATTTCTTTTACAGTAGTGCCAAAGAAGTTGAAATATCTGGGAATTTACCTAACAAAGGACGTGAAAGATCTCTATAATGAGAATTATGAAACTTTGAGAAAAGAAATAGCCAAAGATGTTAACAAATTGAAAAACCCAACATGCTTGTGGCTGGGAACAATCAACATTGTTAAAACGTCCATACTACCCACAGCAATCTACAGATTTAATGCAATCCCTATAAAAGCACCATTGTCATGCCTTAAACATCTTAAAAAAAATAGTACTATGTTTTATATGGAATCAGAAAAACTTCAAATAGCCAATACATTACTCAGAAATAAGAACAAATCAGGAGGCGTCACATTACCAGACTTCAGGCTATACTATAAATTGATAGTGATCAAAACAGCATGGTGCTAGCACAAAAATAGAAAGGTAGATATATGAATCAGAATAGAGAACCAAGAGATGAATTCAGCCACTTACCATCATTTGATTTTTGATAAGCCTTTCAAAAATATTCATTGGGTGAAAGATGCCCTGTTTAACAAATGGTGCTGGGTGAACTGGCTGGTGACCTGTAGAAGACTGAAATTGGATCCCCACCTTTCACCATTAACAAAAATTGATTCTCACTTGATAAAAGATTTAAACTTAAGACATGAAATTACAAAAATACTAGAAGACAGTGCAGGGACAACACTTGAAGAAATTGGCCTGGGAGAATTTTTTATGAGGATGACCTCCCGGGCAAATGAAGCAACAGCAAAAATATATTGCTGGGATCTGATCAAACTAAAAGGCTTCTGCACAGCCACGAACACAGTAAGTAAAGGAAGCAAACAGCCTTCAGAATGGGACAAGGTATTTGCAGGTTAAGTTTCTGACAAAGGTCTGATAAGTAGACATGTTTTGTTTATATCCTTTGCTTTAGTTCAGATTGAGTCAAAGTTATACATATTAGTGTGCCCTTCACTTACATAGTGTACATGTCAACAATAGTTGTGAATTTACCTATCCCCTCCTTGGCCCCGCTGCTTGATTTTCAATGAGATATGTTTTCATATGTGAGCGTAAGGGTTGATCAATTAGTTCCAATTTGGTATTGAGTACATGTGTTTGTTACTTCATTGTTACGATGTTTCACTTAGAAAAATGTTTTCCAGTTCCCTCCAATTTGTCACAAAGGATACTAGACTGCCATTTTTTTATGGCTGAGTAGTACTTCATGGTTACTACATTTTATTAATCCATTCACCTGTTTGTGGGCACTTGAGTTGTTTCCACATCTTTGCAATTATGGATTATGTTGCTATAAACATTTGAATGCAGGTGTTCTTTTTAAAAAAAAAAATGACCATTTTTTCTCTGGGTATGCACATCCTGCAGTGGGATTGCTGGATCAAATGATAGGTCTACTTTAAGTTCTTTGAGATATCTGCATACAATTTTCCATAGATGCTGTACTAGTTCACAGTCCCACTGCTCTGAAAAGGACTGATTGCTCTGAAAAGGACTTCTAGCATCATGTTGAATAAAAGTGGTAAACATGGACTCACTTCTCTGGTTTCAGTTCTAGCCAGGCATGATTTCATAATTCTCCCATTTAATATGATGTTGGCTATAGCTTTGTCGTATATATAACCTTTATGATTTTGAGTGATATCCCATCCATACTTTTCTTCTGCTGGGTTTGGGATTGGTTTAGTCTTACTTTTCCAATTTTTTTGTTATGATTCATTAGATTATTGATTTGTGATGTGAGTTTCCTCTCAGGACAGTCTTTGCTCTATCACAAGATTTTGGTAATTTGTGTCCCCATTGTCATTTTCTTAAAAGAATGTTTTGAGTTCCAATTTTATCTCTTCATTGACCCAACCATCGTTCAGCATAAGGGTGTTTAGATTCCATTTCTTTCTTTGGGGATGAATGCTAGAATAGATTGCTGGTTTTATTCCTGAGTAGATACAAGGTATAATTTCTATTTTTAAAATATTTGTTGATACATTTTTTTGTGGCCTAGAGCATAATTAATCTTGGGAATGTCCTGTGTTCTAATACCAAGAACATATATTCAATCATTTTGGGGTAGAATACTCTGTAATTGTCTGTTAGGTCCATTTGTTGTAGAGTTCATTGTTTGTTTTTATGTTTGAAGGATCTGTGCAGTCTGGTAATGAGTTGCTGAAGTACCTGGCAATTATGGTGTTGCTGTTTAATATTTTATTCAGTTCAAGCAAAAGTTTGCTTTAGGAATCTGGGTGCAGCCCATGGAGAAAGATGGTGGACTAGAGACAACATCATTGTAGCTGTGCAAAGTGAGATTGGGGAGAAAAAACTCCAGGTACTTCTGGCTTGTGGGATCAGCCCAAAAATATCCCTTTGGGGGCATCAGGAGTCTTCAGAACCTCAAGAGGAGGACAGGACAGAAGCAGTGGAAAAGTGGCACAAGGGCAAGTACTTGTATGTCAGCCAGGCTGGCTGGTGCATCAGTGGCCGTGGCATCAGTTTACAAACAGTAATGGCCTGCCCTGTGTGGTTTTTTTTTTTAATTTTTTTTTTTAATTTTTGGACTTGGGTAGTTGATTGAATTACCTTGGGAGAGCTTGGGCAAGCAAGCAAGCAAGCAAGAAAGTGATCTTGAACAGCAGCCAGGAGCCTTTCTGACTCCACCAGCTGGAGCAGAACTTTCAATGTTCAGCCTTAGGCTGAGGGCAGCTATTGTGGGAAAGCTGCGTTGCAGGATATGCCCTTGAGTCCTAGTGCAAGACCAGTTCTGACATGCCTGATAAGCCAGCCAGACACTCTAGGGGAGTTTTGGGCAACACATGCTTTCCTGGGAAACCACTGCATAGCCAAGGGACACGATTTGGAAAGGTTGAGACATTTCTATTAAGCAGGTTGAGGAGAGCTTCAGGCTCCCAACTGTGTGGGGATTGACAGCAAAGAAGTCAGGAGGATGGGACCAGGTCTTTTTGGCAAGAAAAATATTTCCAGTCTCTGTCTTATATAGCTGTATTAGCATTGTGATTAGCATCTTATACCCCAGAAGATCACCTGTTTTCCAGGGAATATGGAGCAAGATATACATGCTATATTATATATATTGCACCTAGATTCTTTATATATATATATATATATATATATCACCCAGATTCTTAAATCAAACTTTACTTGAACTAAACAAAATATATTATATATATGTGTGTTGCTGTATATTTTATATGTATATATAAATTATATATATAATGTTTTTCTTTAAAAAATTTTTTTTCAACTTTTCACCCATACATTTTTCTTTATCTATTTTTTTTTCTTTTTCAACTTACAATTATAATTTTTCATTATTTCATTCTTCTTTCTTCTTTCATTTTGGCTACTTTTTCTGCCCCTGTTATACCTTTTCCTGCTATTATATTCCTAAAGATTTTTGTTTGTTTTGTTTTGATTTATAGTATTGTCATTTTTCTTCTCTATTTGGTGAAAGTGGGGTCTTGTATCTCCTCAGTTGGCACAGAGCTCCTGACCTCAAGGGATTCACCCAGCACAGCCCTCAACAGAAGCTCTCTTTGAGTTGAGATGACCTGGGATTCAACATCCCTCTGTAAGAAGTATGTCAGAATCTTTGGTGATACTTGGGAAATTTTCATTTATGATATCCTCAAGTAGGGCTTCCATTCCTCTGGGGCATTCTTCTTCCCCTTCTGGGCTACCTGTAATTCATATGTTTCAATACTTCATGGAGTTCCATGATTCTCTCAGGGAATGTTCTGCTTTCTCTCTCTCTCTTGTTTTTTTTTTTTTGTAGAGACAGAGTCTCACTTTATCTCCCTTGGTAGAGTGCTGTGGCATCATACAGCTCACAGCAACCTCCAACTCCTGGGCTTAGGTGATTATCTTGCTTCAACCTCCCGAGTAGCTGGAATACAGGCACCCGCCACAACGCCCGGCTATTTTTTCTATTTTTGCAGTTCGGCTGAGGCCGGGTTTGAACCCGCCACCTTCAGTATATGGGTCCGGCACCCTACTCAATGAGCCGTACGCGCTGCCCCTGCTTTTTCTCTTTTTTTCTGTCTCTAACTGTCCATAAGCATTATTTTCTAGTTCTCAGAGTCTTTCTTCTGTTGGGTCTAATCTGTTATTGATAACTTTTACTGAATATTTAAGCTACCTGATTGACTGCTTCAATTCCTTAAACTCCAGTATATCCTTTCTATATTCTGCATATTTTATATCCCTTATTTGGTTCTCTTTTTGAATTTCCTTTTGGGTGTTTTCTACTGTCTCACCAATTTCCTTCATATTTTCAATTTTCTTTCTGTCATATTTAATATTTCTTATTAGGGGGAATCCTCCACTGTTGTTAACTCATAATCCCTTGGTGGCATTGCTCTGTTCTAGTATTTCATGTTGCCAGGATTTTCCTGTTCATTCTTCCTCATGAAAGTTTCTTTTTTGTTTGCTTTCTGACCCTGCTTTTTACTTTTCATTCCTTCCTCCTCTTTAAGTTACCATGCTTCTGACCTAAGGTGTTGAAGTGTCTTTTTGGTATAGGACCAAAAGGAAGAGATGAGTGATGAACAAGAAGGGATAAAGATAGAAAAAGATTAAAGAAAAAGAAAAGAGGGGAGGTAAAAGGGAAGATTGACATAAGGAAGGGAGGAACAGAGAGAGAGAGGGAGAGACAAGTGTAATAGTAGTGTTCAGTTGACCCACATCCACCATTCCCAGCCTCTGGGGTGCTGGGTTGGGTAGTTCCTTTGAGTTCAGGAGCTCTTTAACATCCTGAACAGACATAAGACTCCATATCCATCAAATAGAGAAGAAAAACAAAAATGCTATAATACAAAACAAAACAAACTAACAGAAAGTTTAAGGATAAAATTTTGGGAAAGAAAAGAATATCAGGAAAAGGAAAACTAGCAAAAAATGGAGCTCTTACTATTGAGGAGAGCAACAATTAAAAATTATAATTAGAAGAGAAAAAGAAAAAAAAAAGAATCCAGGGGAAATATTGAAAAAAAATTTCAGCAAAGAAAAAAATATATTTCTTGCTGTATATGCCTGGGCAACAGGTGATCTTCTGGGGTCTGAGGTGCTAACCATGATGCTGATAGAGCTGTGTAAGTTGGAGGATGGAAACCAAGAAATGTTGAGGAGATCTGGTACAGTCTTCGTGCTTTCTCTACCCTCAATCCCCACAGGGTTGGGAACCTGATGCTCTTGTCAGCCTGCTTAATAGACATGCCTCAACTTTTCCAAACCATGTCCCTTGGCCATGCACTGGCTTTCCCAGGAAAGTGTGTGTCACTAAAATCTTCCAAAGGTGGCTGTCCAGCTTATCAGGTGTGTTGGACCAGACCCAGGTCTTGTGCTAGGACCTTGAGGGTTGGTTCTGCAAGGCACCTTTCCCACAATGGCTGCCTCTGGCCCACAGCTGAGGCAGTCTCAGTCCCAGCTTCTGAGAGCTGTTGAAAATCACTAGCTTGCTTGCCCAAGCCCTCTCACGTAAACTCCACCAGTGTTCAGGTCTCAAAAAAAAAAAAAAAAATGAAAATCCCTGTAGATCTGGCCTTCCTTGTCTGAAAACTATCACCACTGCCAAACCAGCTGGCCCCAGCTGGCACACAGTGCTGATTCTCCACTGCTTCCCACCTGGTCTTGGGGATCTAAAGTTTCTTGCTGCCTCCCTGTGCCCCCAGAGGGATGTTTCTGGGCAGGACCCACCAGCTAGAGGTGCCTTGTATCTTTTCTCCTTGATCTCACCATGCTCAGCTGCAGAGGAGCCGTCTCTAGTTTGCCATTTTGTTCCTGTTTCCTCGGAATACTTTTATAAAAAAAATTGTTCTTTTAAAAATTTATTCCTGGCTCGGCGACTGTGGCTCAGTGGGCTAAGGCGCCAGCCACATACACCTGAGCTGGTGGGCTTGAATCCAGCCTGGGCCCGCCAAACAACAATGGCTGCAACCAAAAAATGGCCGGGCGTTGTGGTGGGCGCCTGTAGTCCCAGCTACTTGGGAGGCGGAGGCAGGAGACTCGCTTGAGCCCAGGAATTGGAGGTTGTTGTGAGCTGTGATGCCACA
>CAUYRH010038726.1:0-21826 GCA_963574655.1 Perodicticus potto | reverse complement strand
AGTGCTGTGGCATCACAGCTCACAGCAACCTCCAATTCCTAGGCTCAAGCGAGTCTCCTGCCTCCACCTCCCAAGTAGCTGGGACTACAGGCGCCCGCCACAATGCCCGGCCATTTTTTGGTTGCAGCCGTCATTGTTGTTCGGCAGGCCTGGGCTGGATTCGAACCTGCCAGCTCAGGTGTATGTGGCTGGTGCCTTAGCCCGTTGAGCCACAGGCGCCGAGCCGAAAGTAGTTTTAACTTACCCACAATTACAATGTCTTAAATAGGATGGATTTGTTTTATGCTGACTTGTTTGAGCTTAACATATATCATTTGTTTGTCAATGAAGACAGGTATGTAGATTAATTAGGCTTGTTTTTTTCTTTTCCTCCTCTACTTTAAAATAAGGACAATGTCAAAGGACCCAAGAGACTAGACGTAGCTTATCTCATGGGTAGATACTCTGTTCCCTCTGGATGGCGTTTGAGATCGTTATCCAAGCTTCATGAAATACTATAGCTTATAGCTCCCCTTTCATTCTTGATTGTAGAAAAGCTATTTTATATGTTAATTTTTTTTTTGAGACAGAGCCTCAAGCTGTCACCCTGGATAGAGTGCAGTGGCATCACAGCTCAGAGCAACCTCCAATTCCTGGGCTCAAGGGAGTCTCCTGCCTCCGCCTCCCAAGTAGCTGGGACTACAGGTGCCCGCCACAACGCCTGGCCATTTTTTGGTTGCAGCTGTCATTGTTGTTTGGCGGGCCCGGGCTGGATTCGAACCCGTCAGCTTAGGTGTACGTGGCTGGTGCCTTAGCCGGTTGAGCCACAGACGCCGAGCCTTTATATGTTAATTTTTTTTAAGCCTTCTTTCAGTTGTAGTGCTTTGTGAGAGAATGTGTAGTGTTGCTTTGCCAACACTTGAATGAATCCACTTTAAACTTGTTATTAAAAGCCTAAAATTTTGAAACGTTTTTTAAGAATTGTACCTACTTACTGCTTGGTTGAAATAGGCTTGAATTAAATGTCTACTACTCTGAGTCTTGTAACTTCTCTTAGACCTGCCAGGCACCTTCACTCTAAGTGCTCTGGTGTCACTAAAAACGACGTGATGGATCTATATCCACAACCCAGTAGAAAATATCAAAGTAAAGGGCGATTTTCTCTGATACACAGTTTACTAGTGGGAAGATGCACCAGATTCCCCAGGGTGTTAGTGCTCGACATTGAGGGCATAATCTCAGTTCACTAACACAGAGAACCTTCATTTGAGTGGTTCACAGCTGAAAGGAGACCTAAGGTCACTTTCCTCCATGAATCGAAGTAATTCCTCCTTTCTTGGTAAGACATTTTTAGGATCAATTCTAAACATACACACATAACAAATGTTATATTTATATTTGTTTTTTAATATAAGTTAATATTTCATGAAAATTGCTTTGCCTGAAACAGGACTTGTATTTATTCCCACCTCCCAAAATACTGTGCTTCTGTTTCCAACCATAGGTTGTTTTCTTTAGAAGGAGTAAAACTTAGAGCTTATGCTATTTTCTGAGTTTTTGAATCCTTAATGCATTAGGTTTCTGTTGTTTAGATTTCAGGTTATTTCTTAAGACTTTTCTGTTTTGAAATCCTTAGATTCGAGTAGTTAGTTCATAGAACTGTGAAAAACATTGTAAAAGGATAAAATATTTGGTAAATTCAGAAAATTAATAACATATTTTTAAAATCTGTTATGAAATGTTATGGTATCTATATTCAACTGTTCCTATGCTTCTACACGGGAAGCTGAAATACTTTCAAAGCGTTTATTAAAAAGTAAAAATGAATAATTTAGCTTTGTTTTAAGTATATTTACAAAGATGAAGGAAATGTTATTCTTGCCAGTAATAATTCTTATTAATTGCTTTTTTAACAAAGCAGAAAGATGAAACTTAAGAATAGTAAAGGACATTTTTTTTTCTGAAAAATTTTTTGTGTGTATACACACATATATATGTGTGTGTATATATATATATATATATATTTTTTTTTTTTCTTACGGTAGTGTTAAAGGATTATCAGACATTACCTGTGCTAATTTCTCAGCTTTATTGGGATTTAACTTTCTTTGTTTTGAAAACTGGAAAGATTGAGATTTTCTCCTTAACAAGAGTGATAAAAATTTTATTTGTAAACTACTATTTTCTTTTTCTTATTTGAGACATTGGAGAGGCAGGTCTTAGTACTTTGTTTTACATATATATTAATAATATCAGTATAACCTGCAAGTAATATTTATATAATTTCTGAGAGAAAAACAGTAGCTACAGATAAATTCTTTTTAAGGATGAAGCAGTGACATTTTAGCAAATTTACCTCCAGGTGAAAGAAGAATGTTCGTGAGAGGTAGACATCTCCTGGGGAGTACAGGATTTTTCAAGGGTCTCCTTTATCAAACTGGCTTTTATTTATCTTGTTTGTACATAGTTCTGTACCAGAAAGCAAGAACAAACCAAAGATGATAGATATCTCAGCTCCTGTTTTCCTGAGTTTAATTTGTAATTGGGAAATTTAGGAAAATACATAGAGAAACATTATAAGGGAACATGAAAACATAACATGACAAAGTAAATATTTAGAGAAAATTTTCCTAAGTAAGAACATCAAAATGCTGAGTAAAATGTTTTAGGAAATGTGAAGTGCAGCTGAACTGTCATTAAAATAAGAGACTTAATGGGGGGCAGAATTCTTGAGAAAGTAGAACTTGGAGAGGAGATGAGCCCTGGAGTACACGTTTATCCTGTAACTCCTTCCTAATCACCTAACGCTTCGGTTTTAGCAAGAGGAAAGAATAAAAGACTGTGGCCCATTTATGATGAAATTGGATTGGGGGCCTCTCCTCATAGAGTGAGAAGTCCTCAAGGCAGCGCACCTAATCAGTTGGGAAGCAAGCCTGTAGCGGGAGACCGTGGTATATTTGCCCGTCTTGGTCGTGATTTGGGATGAAATGAGGGGTGAGGGGAATCTTCCTGGGGAAATCCTAAGCACAAGTACCTTGTTATGTGGGTTTAGATCAGAATTCATACTCTTTGTGTCATAAACACCACCCAGTTAACTTTGAAGCAATGTTGAGTTATCAGTATACACAGGTGCCTGGAGGAATCTAAATTCTCTTTAGAGAAGAGTGCTTTAAACTTCAAAAAATTGCATGGGAGTTCAAAATTAAAAATCAATAAACCCCAATTAAAGCAACAATAAGATACTATTATGCACCTGTTAGAATAGCAAGAATGACAACACTAATGCTGGCGAGGATGCGAAAAAATCAGTTACACAGTAAGTAACAAGCTGCTGTCAGAATCCTCATAAACGACCCTTGTGAAATTAGAATCCAGAACAAATCCCCATATAGACTCATTTGTATGTACAAGTCTGTAACAATTGGAATTATCAGTTATAGAATATAAGTTAATGGCTGAGGGCAATATTGAAAGAGAGAATGCTGAGAACATTTCAGAATTGATTGACAATAATAAAGAAGCCCACAAGTCCCAAGTAGGAAATCTAAAAATAGTAAGTGTTATTGCCAGTGTTTGACAAGGAAGAAGGCTGAAACATAATTAATCCTTTAACTTAGTGAGAAAAAGAAAAATAGAATAAATCCAAAGTAGACATAAGGAAAGAATACAGAGAATAATTTAGTTAAAATAGATGCAGTGAGACCTAGAAAGACTGCATTGATTGTTTGAAATGGCCAAAAAGTTTGACAAGCTTAAGAGGGAAAAAGAAATAACCGGGAATGAAAATAGGGACACAAGTAAAGACACAAGCAGATGTTTGAAAGAAAATATTATATAAACAACTTTAAGCCAATACATGTTATTTTATTTTATTTTATTTTTGAGACGGAGCCTCAAGCTGTTGCCCTGAGTAGAGTGCTGTGGCATCACGGCTCACAGCAACCTCAACTCCTGGGCTCAAGCAATTCTCCTGCCTCTGCCTCCCAAGTAGCTGGGACTACAGGCGCCCGCCACAACGCCCGGCCATTTTTTTGGTTGCAGCCGTCGTTGTTTGGCGGGCCTGGGCTGGATTCGAACCCACCAGCTCAGGTGTACATGGCTGGCACCTTAGCCACTTGAGCCACAGGCGCTGAGCTAAGCCAATACATTTTAAAATGAACAAATTTCTAGAAGAATGCCACTTCCCCAAACTGATTGAGTAATTAGGAATTCTAGTGATTGTGTGAGTAGTATGTCCGTCGGATATAATTACTAACCTAATTAGTAATATAGATTACTTTTACAGAGAAAACATGAAACCCAGATAGGTTTACAAATAAGTTCTACCAAGCATTTAGGGGAAAAAAATTCAGTCTCATATTAATACTCTATTTTATTAATTCTGAAAAGCACTCTTTTCCTGACATACACATTCTGTCATCTCTAAAATTGACTTGAACCTTTAACTGATAGTGTTTTATGTCTCTGTTGGTCATTGTTATTGTTAAATACTTTTGTATCATCTCTGAACTTGCGATGTGTGCTGCCCATCTTATAATTGCCATCAGTCTCTCCACCTTCCCCCATGTTTTGTGACCTCTCTGAAGTCATGGATGTTGCCAGTAGATGATGACATTTTGTCATCAGTTCTGCTGTAGAATTGATAAAGCAGAAAAAGAAACATTTCCTAAATGAAGCTAGTGTATCAAAAGCAGACAAGGACATTGCAGGAAGGAAAAATTACATGACATTCTTGCTCCTGAACCTAGATGCAGAAATTCTAAAATTATTAGCAAATGGAAGAATCTAGTAGACATTGTAACCACATTAAGGTTGTTCCAGGAATGCAGGAATGAGTTTGATGTTAGAAAATCTATGATTTTTCACTTAACACTTTAACAAATTGAAGAAGAAAAACAATGTCATTATCCTACTCATAAAACTTTAAAAAATCTTAACATCCATTCATGTTTAAAAACTTAGCAAAATAGGCATGGTAGAGATCTTTTCTCAACCTTGGGAAGTTAGAATCCAGAAAAAGTAAAAGTATGTACTATCTACAGTTCATTTCAACATTGTACTTAAAATTTAGCCAGCGGATAATGCTAAAAAAAAGTATAAAATTCTTTGTACCCGATATATTTTTCTATACATTTTCCCCCATTAACATACAAATTATTAAAATTATTAAGTTACTGGATATATATTCACTGCAATTTGACTTACCCAGTAACGAATGGATTAGCAAGATGCAATTCCAAAAATACTTCTTAAAATAACAGAAAATAAATCTAACATGAGATGTGGAATATCCTTATGTAGGAAAGTATGGTAAAACACTTAAGATTATTTCTTATAAATCAGCTATGTCTGTGATAGGAAATTCAATATTCTGGTGTCACTTTACATTGATTTTTTTTTTTTTTTTTTAGGTTCAGTGCATATTTGAATGGATTTGAATCCATATCGCAACAGGATTTTTTCAAAGTATTTAATAAGGTCATTTTTAACTTTCTGGGGGAGAACAAAAGGCAAAGAAAGGTCAGCACACTCCTGAAGAAGCAGAACCAGGCGAGGAAGTAGAAGGAGACTTTCTTTACCAGTTATTTAGTACTTAGTTTAACACTCTAGTAAATGAGACAGCAGATGCTTGTGCTGGAATAGAGAACTATCAAACACAACAGAGACTTACAAACAGATCAAAGTATATATGGAAATTTAATATATAACAGATTACTCAATAGTTTCATGAAAATTGGTTATACATACGAGGAAAAAAAAGGAAATAGATCTGTCTCCTGCCATACACAAAATCAATTCCAGATGAAATAAATGTGAAAGATAAATCTTTAAAACTTACAATGTTGAAAACTATTTCTATAACCTTGGAGGAAAGATTTCAACAAGACCAAAAAAAGACTGACAGATTCTACCCCATTGAAATTACGAACATCTGTTCATCAAAAATATCATAAAAAGAGGAAGAAATGAATTGCAGTGTGTGTAACTGAAAAAAGGGTTAATATCCAGGAAAAAGTAAAGTATTCTTATGGTTTAACCAAAAAGATGAAAGTCCACCAGAAAGATGTCCAAAAGACATGAATAAATATTTCATAGACAAGGTAACATGAATGGCCAATAATTCTAAACATCATTAGAAATTATCAAAGGTAATTAATACTATGATGAATTGCTAATTCATACAACGAATTGCTATTTCATACCCACCCACTAGATCAACAAAAATTTGAAAGTGTAACAATTACAGTTGTCTGTAAGGCTGTGGAACAACATAAATTCTCATTTACAACTGATAGAAGTATGCATTGGTGGAACCCTTTTTGAAAAATGGTTTTTGCATTACATAGTTAAAGATGAAAGGGGTAAGGGAGGGGAGGGGGAATGATGGGGAAAAAAAAGTATACACCCTAATCCCTATATTTATACTCCTTCATATATTCTGCACCTAGCAAAACTCACATATACCAGAAGAATTGTTTGTAGTAGGAAAAAAAAAAAAAAACCCTGGGAAAATTCAAATGTTTGTCATGAATATTAAATGTATTCCCACAGTAGACTATCACACAGTAATGAAATGAATGACTTAAAGCTACATGGAAGAAGATACAAAGCAAATTAGAGTTTATGTAGTATGATGACATTTATGTAAAGTTTCAAAGTAAAATGGACCAATGATTGTATGGGGATGAATGCTTAATAAAACAGTGGACTGCGTGAAACAGACACTGGTTGGTTGTGGCTGGAAGGGAGGGAGAGGCAGTGAGGTGCCTGTGGGCTCCTTCAAAGGTGCGTGCAATGCTCTTTAAGTTGGTTCTAAGTATGAAGGTTTTCATTTTTTATTAATATTGTTTATAGTGTACATGTTATATATACCGTTGTGTATACCATGTTTAAAATAAATATTTTCATTTTTTAAGGTGTAGTTTGTGGACTGGTAATGGTTTCTTGTGATATTTTCATAGTTCTATACTGCATAAAAAAACCGGTGAACTATTATGTGTTTTTCATTTTCTTCAATTCAGAGGACTGTCCTTTATTATGAAATGATAATCTTTCCAATATGTGGTATTTAATGTCCTTTTATGAATTTGTGGAGACTCTGAATTAAAGGTTTTTTAGAAAATATGTCTTACCAAGATGTAAACTCTGATAACAGTGTCACACTTTCTAGGGGGAACTTATGCTGATCCATGTAAATTTAGGAGCTATAAGTTGATCATTTACAATGTGAAGGGATTGTGAGCATGGGGTAAAGATGAGATTTTTTTTTTTTTTTTGAGACAGGGTCTCACTTTGTTGCCAAGGATGGTGGCTTACTGTAACCCCCCATCTCGGCCTCCCAGATAGCTAAGATTACAAGGCAGGAAACACTGTGCCTGTCAAGAAAATTCTTTTATTCCTGGGTGAAATAATGAAGTTAGTTGGAAATGTGTTGCAACCATGGAACCAAAATAGCTTTTTAAGGATCTTGTTAGGCTCATCCTTAGGAAATTTTTGGAGTATAGCAGCCAATAAAGTAATTAACTTTTGTCCAACTTCAAAGCCCTGAAGGTGGGTAGAGTCTCTGATGGGTAAGTAAAAAGATGTAGGCATAAGCATCAATATATAAACATTAGCTAGGAAAAGGAATGGAGAGATCAGTCATCTTTTTTTTTTTTTCTTATTATACACCTAAGTCACGAAGTATATAGTTTGGAGTTCTCCTTGTAAACTAAAAGAAGCAAATATGTTCTTTTTTTTTTTTTTTGAGATAAAGTCTCATTATGTTGCCCTCTGGAATGCAGTAGCATCACAGCTCACAGCAACCTCAAACTCTTGGGCTTAAGTGATTCTCTTGTCTCAGCCTCCCAAATAGCTGGGAGTACAGGTGCCTGCCACAAAGCCCGGCTTTTTCTTCTTCTTCATCTTTTTTTTTTGTTGTTGGAGTTGTTATTGTTGTTTAGCCAGCCTGGGCTGGGTTCAAACCTGCCAGCCTTGGTGTATGTGGCTGGCGCCCTACTCAAGGGTGCCGCCTAGAGATTAGTCAAATTAAAATAAGCGATATTGTCTACTTGGTTTCCATGCTTGGATCAAAGGACTGTTATATTTGAGTGGTACAGTGGGGAATATTTGAGTGGTACAGTGGGGAATAGGATTTTCCTTATCTGTTGAGAATTTAGTTATATAGAAGAAGTAGTGCTTGGAAAGAATAGTTTTTTCTAATAGGTGTTTTCTAATATGATATTTACACAGATTTCTAGTGGTAGAATCTTTGAAACATATATATACATATACCTACATATATGTATGTATGTCTTTAAGTTTTACGTTGAGTTCCTGGTGTACAAACTGCTCTCGTGTAAAGGATTAACCCAGTGGGTTGGTTTAGGTTCTGTGGGCTTCCCTTTCTTTACTGTCATTGAGATGTTGCTCATTTCCTCCTTTCCCCCTCACAGATCCTTTTGCTGCCTGGAATGATCCTTTTATTTTGACTCACATCTCTTTGGATCTGGATGTTCATTTCTCTCTCCAGATTGGGAAGTTTTGTGTCATTATTTCTTTTACTCATTACCCTTTCTCTGCTTTTTCTGAACCTCTTACAATGTGTAAATAGGTTTTCTTGATGGCATTCTGAAAGTCCTGTATGCTTTCTTCACTCCTTTTAATTCTTTTTTTTTTCTCCCTCTTCTCTAGTTTCCAATGACCTGTCTTAGAGTTCACTCACTGTTCTGTGTGATTGACTCTGTGTTGAATTTTTTTTACATCAGTTACTGTATTCTTTAGTTCCAGAATTTTATTTTGGTTCTTCTTTTTTTTTTTTTTTAATGGTTTCTATCCTTGAAACTTCTCATTTTGTTATCAAGAAAACATATGTTATTTTCTTTTAGTATTATTATTTTTAAATCATAGTATATTGTTTTCTTGATTTTTGTTAGATTTTTTATTCTCTTATAGGTCATTGAGCTTTTTTCAGAAAATCATTTTGAATTCTTTGTCTAGCAGTTCATGATACCCATTTCTTTCACATCAGTTACTAGAGCTTTCATTTGGTGATATCCTGCTTCTCTTATTTGTGATTCATGTAGATGTGTTGATGTCTGCACTTGGAGGAGCAGACTTATTCAATCTGCTGGTAAGGTAAAAACCTTCTTCTATTTTCTTGGACCCCTGGTGATTAAGCAAGACTGGAGCTGGGTCATGTTAGGTTCCCAGCCAGGTCTGTGTTTGGTGGACTGGGGGCCTGGATAGGTGTGGTTCTCGCCTGTTTTGGAGGCAGGTAGGACTGCCTCTAAAAGTGTGTTTGAGCAGGTTTAGGGCCGTGTTATGGGGCTACTTTCAGGGCCTCAGTCAGGACTGCCGCTGACAGGTCTGTTACCTGCTGCAGAGAGGTGTGCTCCCACTGGATTCTTGGGCAGGCCACTAGGCAGGGAGGACTGTCTTTAGGGCTGTGGTTTAGAACAGGATTGGAGCTGGGTCACAGGACTGTCCCAGAAGCTTCAGTTGAGCCCAAAGTCAGTAAGCCTGTTTACCAGAACTGCTGGTAGACATGGTTTCTGCCAGGTGGGTCCCTGGGCAGTCAGGACTCCCTGTAGACCATGGTAGAGTGAGGTTGAAGCCAAGTCACAGCTGGTACTTTTTTAAAATCCCTGGCCTTTGAGTTTCACCTTACCAAAAAATGCTTGATGCTGGCGTTTGTGTTGGCTGACTTAGGGGAAAGAGGGAAAGTAGGCATTATTTTCCTGGCTGGATTCTAATCTTAGCTCTATTGCTCATTTACTATTTGACCTTGAACTTGCAGTTCTCTGTCTGAGAATAAAAAACACTTCCTATTGTTGTGTTTTCTTTTTTAAAGTAAACGTTAGTTTCTCCCATCTTAATTTATATCTCTTAAGTCTCTTTACCTTATCTATAAAACAAGGATACTCCTTTTGTAGGCCCTATTGTTATTTGAATCTGTTGCGATTCATACATGAAAACACTTAGGGAAATACACTCACTAAATAATTATGAGGTGGTATTATGACGGCTACATCGTGGGTACTATTAGTTTAGTGGATTTTCAGTTAAACAGATTTTCATGAACTGTATTAAAAATCTTAAGTGCCTCATTTAACATTTACTTTGTGGGGATAGAGTATACTCTCATATATTAAAAGCAGAAACTAGGGGTTATTGTGTTCATAACTCTTTTGCCTAACATAGTTCCCATCAGATAGTTGCTGCTCACTTAGTTCTTACTGAATAACTGATCTTATTCATATATATATATATATGAAGTTATAAAGAACTTTTTATGCAGTACAAAGTGTTGTCTGAGACTTCTTGCAGAGAATAAGGATATTTGGACAAGAGTGCTATCTGTCTTTTAATTTTGTATATGTATTTACATGTGCTGTTATGTTGAGAACTTATTTAATGCTAATAATGGAGAATCTACAGAGTTTTTTCTGAGGAAATGTAGGATAGTAAGATTGCTTTGTATAATTTTCTAGCTTTATAATCATCAATGAGATTTTACTAAGAACAGCTAAGAAAAAACTTGGCTCTATTAGAGGATGGAAATTGACAGAGAGCCTTATTCTTGTGCTTTCTATTTTAAAGCGAATGTTAATATCTCCCATCTCAATTTATATGTCATTTCAAGGTTATTAATAGACTTGTTTACTAAGTCTGAGCTGCTCTAGTGCCTCAACTGTATTCTTATTTGAATTGTATGTTTCATAGGGAAACTTACTGCTGAATTTGTGTAGTTCAATGTTCACGTTTAGTTCACTTTATAGAGTATAAAGTGCTTCTCTGTATGTTTGAACATAATACTCTTTAAAATTCTTATTGGTTGATTTTTACTTTTAATGTTTTTAATGATCTTTCTCCAATTCTTCTTGCTTCCTTAAGCATTTTAAATTCTCTTAGAGCTTACATTTATTATTTGGGTTAAGATAATATTTATAGCTCTTAAAGCACTTTCATCATAATTTAATCCAGTGCATTACCATGAGTATACATATGGAACTTTAGGCAATTTAAATGGGATTTTTTAAGTACTAAATTAGATTATTTCAAAATATCAGCTATGTTTGCCATTCATCTTTTTTAAAAATAGATATGGTCTGGAATGTTTCCAGACAACTAATAAAAGCTCTAATATTACAGTAAAGATAGCTTCTCTAGTCCTAATCTTTTAGTGTATACAAGAGCAATTAAGGTTGGGCATTTTCTCTGGGTGTGTAGCAGAGAGTCTTACTGTGAACTTTATGTTATGGCATCTGGTTGGTTGTCTGCCACTTTAATACGAAAAGAGCCACTAGATCAGAGAGATTATATGTAGTTCTTTAATAATAAGGAATTTCAAAAGAAAGACATGCCTTTGCCCAATAAAAAATGTCATGTTTAAGAAATCAAATTTAAAAAAATATTTTCTAGTAAAGAGAAAGAGTTTTAGAAT
Organism: Perodicticus potto; assembly: GCA_963574655.1. Lineage (NCBI taxonomy): Eukaryota > Metazoa > Chordata > Mammalia > Primates > Lorisidae > Perodicticus > Perodicticus potto. The sequence goes on along the minus strand of CAUYRH010038726.1, from coordinate 10,422 downwards.
ATATGGGATATTGTTTGGTATGAATGGAGAACCAGCCTTGAAGTATATGCATAGTGAGGAAGGAAACACTTTATGGTAACATACCTATAAAAGTGAACTACTAAGTTGTAACTGAATTAGTTGTCTTCTAAGTGAGTTGGGTGTATTTTCTGGTTGAAAGTAAGAATTGTGATTAGAAAAATTAGAGTACAACATATAAAGAGCAGTTGAATAGTGCTTTCTAATTTGAATTAAGGTAGAGTAAGGTAAAAGGATTTTAATATAATTAGAGAATTCTTTGGAATTCTGAGTTCTTTGAAATTTAATCTTTTTGGTACAAAGAGATGTGTAGTACCTCAGTTTGGAAATGGGAAAAATACCTGTTAGATTCAGTGATGTGGGGGTTATATCAGTCACTTAGTTTCAGTCATACTAAAGAAAGGTATTTCCGTTTTGTTACTGTGATAAACAGGTTGCTTTTTTCTTCTTTTAAAAGTAGGAAATACTCATTGGTAGATTATTTACTTTGAAAATTTTAAATACGATGAGGAGGAACTGCTGCAGCTCCTGTCCGTTTTCAGGGACCGTGGGTTACAGCTGCAGCATTGTTGTGGTTACTATGACCATCACCAGTTTTGCATTAACATTGTCTTAATTCTCCTGTGTCTCTGCTAGAGGCAACACTTAGATGTTTCTTCTCTGCTGTAGCTATTGGAATCTATCAAAAGTGTCCTTGAAAGAGTATCTTTCTTTAGGAATTCTTAATCATGGCTGAGGCAAGCTATAGTTTAGATCTAAATCTAGAAGGTGCAGGAAAGATAAAAACTGTTAGGTTTGTATCCATTTTTGAAGTAAACAAAAGCTGGAAAAGAAAATCCGAAGAGATGGGAAGTGTGGCAGATACTACAGAAACATAATGGAGATGATGAAAGGGTTCCATTTTTGAGGAGATCGGAGAAAAGGACTGTTAACTTCATTGTGAAATGCTAACTATTGATCTTGCTTTGTTTTCCTAAAACAGCAATTGAGTGCAGGGCGTTACTGGTTTGATGAAAAGGTAAAACATTAGTGGAAAAGCCTTCTTGTTTATCAGCTCATTTAAAAAAATCAGCAGCATGGCTTAGTGCCTTTTCTGTCAGTCTCTCTCTCTATCTGTTTATTGCTGTTTATTGCTGATTTGACAGTCTGGTCCTTCTCCTTTGCTGTTAAATGTGTGTGTCCTTTGTTTGTGCTGGTGGGTTTGCTACATTTGGCTGTGAGAGAAAAGCCTGCCTTTGCCATACTGGTCTAATTAGCCTCTGGGTGAGCGTATACGGGGAAGAGATCTTCTAGACCATGAAAGAAGAGAGCTCACAGCAACGTAGGTTTTCTTCATATACTGGGGTTTCGCCTGTTTTATTTCCTCCACGAACTGATGGCCGAAAGCTTGTCCGGAACGCTTCATTTGGAGGATACAATGAACTTTCTCCTTCGTTGCCAGGTTTGTTTGTTTAATCTTGCATTCTTGTCTAAATTTCTTAAAGACTTCTCATTAAAATAAACCAGGCATTTTAACATCTTAAAGCTGCTTTCATTTAAACAAGACAATTCTACAGTGAAAGCCGAGGTTTCAGTAACGGCTGCTGAACAGCTTGGCTTTTCCATGTTTTCTCTTACGTCTCTTCAGCCAAAACTTGAACTGATTCATTGAAGTAAGAATCTTGAGTGCTTTACTACATACATTTTTACTTTCATTATAGAAATAAATATTGACCCTTTAATAAAATTAAAGCCTTTCTGTCTTGAAAGAAATGCAAAATTCTATAATAAACATATTGCTCTGAAGTTTTACCACACGAACCCCAGATATTTAATATGGATGTTTGGCCATTTTCTGCAAAATAATAACCCTATTAAAATTGATGTATAAGCCTTAATCTTTCTACTTTGTATCTTAATCTTTTTATCTCGAATCCTGACTTAAGTGAAATTTTCTGCCGAAGTATAATTTTTGGAATATCATACTTCTTGTTGTAGATGTATTTGTATGCAATTAATTTTTGCTAAAGTTACGATTTTTAAGGTAATATTTGTTAAATCATTTGACAGCTACAATTTAGTCATGTAAACAATTGGTCAATGAGCTATACATATAACTTCATCTTTTTTGTTTGAAATTATGACAGATACTCAGATGTTTTAAAATATGCGTAATTTTTTGTTTTTCTCTCAAACTGCTACATAATTGTGTCTACTACTCTTTTAAGATTATATTTTTTAAAATAAAATATTTTTTAATACTCATGATTGATTTAACACTAAAATATTGACTGAAACTGGTACTTGCTTTAACCACTTACATTTTTTTTCTGATAAATATTTTCCTGAACTTGAATTAAATTTCTTATTTTCATACTAACCTTTATTCCTGGCTTTCCATAAATAATTCATGCTGATAGGTGGTATATACATTCCTTTGAGATGCAAAACACCTTATAAAGAGTATTCAGCTAAGCAGTTCAATAAATTATTATAAATTTACTGATTCTGTGTTCTCAGCTAGCAGTGTTTCACAAAAGATGGAATCCAGAGTCCTGAACTGTGCTTAAGTAGCATAAGCTTTAAATAGCGTTCGTAATCTGTATTTAGTCTTCTTAGCGCAACACAGTTACTATGGTGCTTCTTTTTTACATTTCAAAGTATTTTTGTGTTTATCATTATTAGAAAGTGGCTTTGCAGATACAACATACGAAAGTTTTCAGTGTTAAATATCCTCTTTGCTTTTACAGTGAGACTTATTTCTGTTCCTGTATTTCTCTTGTCTCCTTGTTTGTGTTTTTTTAAGACACCAAGCTTGCTGGCACACACAGCTGACCTTCATGCCACAAGTCTGCTTAGTATTAAAGAATAATCATGTGACCCTGACAACAATAAAAAACCCTTACTTTTTCAAAGTTTAGTTTAAGTAGGCAATTAAAGGTAAAATTGTCAGTTTATCTTGTCAAAGAATATATTGAAGGTCATCTTGGATGGGTTTGTTTCAATAGAAAAGTAAATGGTTTGCTTTTTTCCCTAATTATTGAAATACAGAAAATCATATTTGTAGGAATGATTCCATTTTCTCCTTAATACAATCAGCTTTGATAAAATATTGTTTCGGGTTCATTGAGGGTATAAGAAATATCTGCCTTTTTAAATCATCTAATAAATAGAATGGAATTAAGTACTTCAAAGAAGTGGCTTTGTTTTGTTAAAAGTGTAAACACATCTAATTTTTTATCAGATACTGCATTATTGTACTGAAAAAGTTATTTTAGATGTATTTACAATGTGATATCATCTGAGAAAGAGAAAATTATTCTACCCTAGTGGGTTTTTGGTTTTGTTTGGGTTTTTTAGAGACAAGGTCACACTTTCACCCAGACTGGAGTACAGTGGTGCGACCACAGCTCACTGCAGCTCCAGCTTCTGGGTCAAGGATCCTCCTTCCTCAGCTTCCCAAGTATCTGGAACCAGAGGTACATGTCGTCATGCTCGGCTGATTTTTAAATTTGTTTGTACAACAGAGTCCCACCGTGTTGCACAGGCTGGTCTCAAGTGATATATTAGTGATATTTAAAGATAATTTTGTTTTAGCATGCTAAGCATACTCTTTTCTCATTTTAGTTTTCCTTCACAAAATCTTTTTACTTTTACTTCCGTCGTAAGAAATATATTGCTATAGCTTTATTCTTTGTGATGAACTATGATATAAAGATGGTGCCCCTTTTGTTTTGTTTTGTTTAATCCGTGTCTGAATACTCTTTTAATCTCAGCTATTATTTCTAGATGTGCTCATTTTAGCAATCTAGAATAGTACCTAAAAATTAATGTAAACAAGCTGTAAGCAAAGAGAACATCTATAGACAATTGAGCTTTAGTACATTGATGGACTCTTCTTTAATATATGTCAACGTCTCAGACTTTTTTCTGTACAATTTCTTCATTCTTGGCTATGTTGAGTATAGTTACTGTATTCTAGATTTATTTTGTAGATACCGATCAAATCTGCATTTGTAGGTATGTATGTATAATCTCATTTTAACAAGACTGAAAAACATAAAATTTGCTCTGTTATATCAAAACATTAATGAACCAAGCTTATTACTGATATATATTAAAAGGTTATATCTTACCAGTGATGATAGTACTTGTAACAAATTAGAAGTTATGGGTTGAATGCTAATCTATTCCAAAATGATACTGTAGTGCATTAGTAGGAAAAGTAATCTCTGGGTACTTAAACAAGAAACATCTGATGTAGAATTGATTTATAGATGAGAAACTGAAGCCCCTGGAAGTTAAAGAACTTGACTGTGGTTATATACACTTCAAGGGAGAGTTATAGTCATTGGAATTCTTTTGAATCTGTGACTACTCTCCAAATGAAAAGATTAGAACAAAGATATAACAGCTGTTTTTAAAAATCAAGTAAAATATAATAAATTTTTTTTTTTGTTTTGGTTAGTGGAACTCTAACTATCAAATTCTTTATTTGTTTTAACGTTTAAAAATGTTCCCAAAACTCAACACCTGTAATCACAGCACTCTGGGAAGCCAATGGGCCAATGCTTCAGTTCAAGGAGTTCGATACAAGCCTGTGCAACTGGGAGATCCCATCTCTACTAAAAATAGAAAAATTAGCCAGACATTGTCGTGGTAGCTATAGTCTTGGCTGTTGAGAAAAGTGAGGCATGAGGATCGCTTGAGCCCAAGAGTTTTAGGTGGGTGTGATTTGTGACGCCACAGGACTATACCCAGGGTGACAGTGTGGAGACTGTGTCTTTAAAAAAAAAGGTATTAATAAATTTTCTCTCCTTACGAAGAGAATACTGTAGCACTCTCTTGCTTCAGAATTCAATACTATATCATCTCACGCATTTTCCCCTATAGAGAGACTGACCCTGGGGCCTTAAGTGTCCTGCTCAAGAGCCTGACCCTGGGGCCTTAAGTGTCCTGCTCAAGGTCATACAGTTAGTGAAGGAGGTGCCTGCATTTGAACATAAGCAGTCTGACTCTACAGCTCATTCTCTTATGTCTCCTGCTGCCTTCATTATCAGCAGTTACCTTACTGTATTATTTTTGTTTGAATACCTACCTTCTCTGTAGACAATAATCTTTTTAAAAGAAAGGAATGACAGGGAACAGTGTCTTTTCATGTTTTTAATCCTGGTATTTATGTACATATGTACAAGGTACATATGTATAGCAGGTATGCTATATTTATAAAAAATGAATTTATTATTATTTCTTAGTTATTGAAGGGTTTGCCATCTGTCATTCTAAATATTCATCATTCTGAATGTCACTATTATTATAGGTTTCTATAACCATAGATAGGAGGAGTCAGCCTGAATGCACGGTAATAATGAAGCTAGATGCCTGGTTTCAAATTCTGACTTAGCTACTAAGTGGTCACTTTTGGAAGGTGTTTGGCTTCAATAAAATAAAATACCTAAAAGATACTCCATTGATTTATCATATAAGTTAAACAAGAAATAGTATTTTGGAAAAAGGTTCCTAAGAAAGTTAAAATTACAGGTATTTTGTGGAGAAATGCCTTCTATTATTACTCAGATTATTACTATTGAGTAAGTTCTCATTCTTTTTTTGTTTGTGAGACCTTATCTCACTTTGTCACCCTCAGGTAGAGTGCTGTGGCATCATAGTTCACAGCAACCTCAAACTATTGGGCTGAAGTGATTCTTTTGCCTAGGCCTCCTGAGTAGCTAGGATTATAAGGCACCCACCACAATGCCCGGCTGGTTTTAGAGATGGGGTCTCGGTCACTCAGGCAGGTCTTGAACTCCTGAGCTCATGCAATCCTCCCACCTCGGCCTCCCAGGGTGCTAAGATTACAGGTGTGAGCCACACACCCAGGTGAAAATATCTCTGGGACAAAAGATTTAAGGAAAAATTTAACACCCCAAAGAATTAAACATTAAAGAAAGACATAGCTAAATTTAACTATATTAAAAATTAAGAGCTGTTCACCAAAGAAACCATATAACCTATAAAAATCCAAGCTGTATAATAGGGAGATAAATATTTGTAATAAATATAATTTGCAGAAAACCAGTGTATAGACTATAACAAGAAATCCTAAGTCAGTAAAAAAACTGTAGATAACCAGTTTTTAAAAAATGTACAGAAGGTCTAAAGAGGTTCTTCACAAAGAAGAAATTAAAATAGCCAACTTTATGAGAAAGTGCTCAACATCATTAGTAATTAGAGACCTGCAAACTAAGACCTCATTAATAAACGGATAACATATCACCAGATTGGCAAAAATATTTGTTTGTTTGTTTTTTGAGACAGAGTCTCACTTTGTCGCCCTCGGTAGAGTGCTAAGGCATCACAGCTCACAGCAACCTCAAACTCCTGGCCTTCAGCAATTCTCTTGCCTCAGCCTCCCAAGTAGCTGGGACTACAGGCGCCGCCACAACGCCTGGCTATTTTTTCGTTGCAGTTGTCATTGTTTGGTAAGTCTGGGCTGGATTCGAACCCACCGGCTCTAGTGTATGTGTGGCTGGCGCCCTAGCCACTGAGCTACAGGCGCCGAGCCACATTGGCAAAAATATTAAAGCTTACTAATGTTATCAATACAGAGAAAGGAGGAATTTTACATAATTTGGTATTATTAGAGTTGAAGATAAACATATTCTATGATTCAGGAATTCTTGTAGCCAACGGTATCACCAAAAATATTATTAGCACATTGTTCGTAGGAGGGAGAAATTAGGAACAACCAAATGTTTATCAATGGTAGAATGGATAATGATGTAGTCATACAATGTGATTCTGATTAGCAGTTACCCATGAGTTAAATGCCTGCTGTGAATGCAAGTAAATAATTATTGCAAAAAGTTAAGATAATTACTTTTGAGAAGAAAGAGAGAGTGGATTGTAATTAAGATTCATATTGAGAGGGATCCTATGGGATGTTAGCAATTCTTAAGTCCTTGATTTGCTCAGTGCTTCTGTAAATACTTCCTGTATCTGTTAAATTATATAATTACATTTTATACATTTTTCTGAAGATGTGCTAATTTCACATTTAAAAAAAATCTTTAGAAGTAAAAATGGAACCCAAATGTATGTTAAGTATTAAGTGTCTCAGAGAAGGGGATAGCTAACAAGGACTATACAGTCAAAGCAAGACCTCCCCAAAGAGGTGGCCTTGGGTCTGGAGAGGTGCCATGGCATTATAGAAATAGCATAAATAAATGTAAGTTTGAACAGTTCTTATGCTGTCACTTGTTGACATTAGCCAACTTACTTTATTTCTGTGAACAGAAACTGGTATTGTTACCAAGCTGGTATTTTCAGCTATAAAATAAGGTTAAATTTTGTGTGTTGTGATATTTTAAAGATTAGAAAAAATAAGCAAAGCCTCTAGCACAGTGCTTTATCCTCACAGGGATTCCTACCAATGGGTAGTGCTTGTTTTTATTAGTATTATTGTGTTAATTAATATAATTGTCATTATTGTTGATAAATGAATCAGAATTAGTTAGGTACAAAGTAAGTTAAAGGGATATAGACTAGGTTAGAAAAGATGCCAAAGCAGAAGGAGGTCTGGAGGCAGAAGACTAGGGAAAGGTGTGTGTGTGTGTTTAATTGAAGCATTACTATACACACACACACATATCTAGAGAGAGAGAGAGAGTCACATAGTGTATAGTTACATATATAGTTACGTTTGCGGCATTTTGGATTTTTGGACATGTGTAACTGTTCCCCAGATCCTCAGAAGACGACCTCAGGCCCTTCTAGTCAGTAACTCCCACAGCAAAGGTAAACCACTGTTTCAACCTCTGATACCGTAGATTAATCATATGGTTTGTACTTTTTTTCTTAATGGGGAAAGGTGGCTTCTTTTACTCAATATCATGTCTGTTCTTTTTCATTGCTGTGTAATAAAACATTGTATGAATATACAATAAAGGTGTTCATTTTTTCTGCTATCAGTGGTCCTATGAATGGTTTCCAGATTTTGACCATTATGAATAAAGCTGCTATGAAGACTCTTACACCTCTCTTTTAATGGCAGTAGACCTCTTCATTTCTCTCAGGTGTATCTAGGATTAGAATTCTGTATGTTAGAACATATGTACATTTAGCTTTAGGGAATACTGTCAAATAGTTTTCCAAAGTGGTTATGCCTCTTTATACTCTTGCTAGTAGTAAACAGAGTCCCAATTGCTCCGTTTTCTCAACTGTGCTTAGATGGTGTTAGTACTTCCAGTATTTTTGGTCATTGTGATAGGGATGTGGGAGTGGGGAGGGTAGCTACAAGAGGATTTACTGCCCCAAATCACTAATAAGCAAACTTGAGAAAAGTCATGATCTGGAACTATTCTTCATTAATGGTAGTAATCAATAATGTGTGGTAGACTTCAGGAATCTTGTCTATAACTTTTTTAAAATAAAGGAGTGATTTTTAAGTTAAATTGAATTTCCATATATGGTGGAAAATGAATTAAAGCCTAAGAAATATTTTGACAGAGCCCCTTTTGCTTCTAATAAATACATTTTCATGACTAACTTTTCAAGATAAAGACTATTTTTCACATTTAAGGAAATTACCTTTGTCAGGTCTAAAGAAAGAATTACTAGTGTGATGCTTTGCTGTATTGGGATTGCTCTTGGAAATGCAATGTACAAAAATATGGCAATAATTTAATTTAGGTCATTTGAATGTTTTTCTGTGTTCTTTGCATTTTTACACTGATCACCTTATTTGCTCTCAGTTGAACATCACAGCATTTGAGCAGACAATGTTTTAGGAAGCATTTTGCTGTATTCCTCCATAATTTTAAATAAGTTGTAAGTTATCAGGGTCAGCTTTCAAAATAATCATTTGATTTGTAGGTTTGAGATATAGAGAATCAATGGAGGTTTATTAAGCTAAGATTTTGAGGATGCACCGAGGGAAAACATGAACTGACGATAGCCAGGGCTGCTTTTCTAAAGGGGAGGTTGGAACCTTCAACATGTTAATGGCATAGAAAAGGAAACAGGTGAAGATAGAGGAACTGATGAGATCGTTGCATTCTTGTGAGGCCCTAGAAATCTACATTTTAGGCTTGGTTCCTGTAGCTCAGCAGTTAGGGCAACGGCCACACGCACCGGGGCTGGTTGATTTGAACCCAGCCTGCTGAACAAACAAACAAAAAAATAGCTGGACGTTGTGGCAGGCACCTGTAGTCCCAGGTATAAGGGACGCTGAGGCAAGAGAATTGCTTGAGGCTGAGTGTTTGCTGACAAAATGAGACTCTGTCTCAAAGAAAAAAAAGAGAAATCTACATTTTGCATAAAATAAGGGAGGAAAGGAAGTGTCAGTTATGTAGGTGTCTCTGGGTAGGTGGAAGAATTCTGATTCTGCCTTATCTCCAGTTGTGTTAACTGTAAGATAAACCTGGAATTCATTGTTAGCGTGGAATCAGTTTTAAGTGCTGGACCAAGGTACAATTTGCACATTGATGCAGGTGATGAGGCTGTTGCTCAGGCCACCCCAGGGCCTGTCCTGGGTGGCCAGCAGCCCGGCATGGAAGAGGATCCGTGTATTAGGTTTGAGAGGTAATACACAGACTAGATTTATGAGTGTCCTTTCCAACATTTGAAACTTTCATTAAGACTTTGCCTTTTTAAAAAGTGTTTCCTGACTTATGACTTCATTTTCATTTACTGTTCTATTTTTAAAATTTGTGAATGGCAATACAGTGTACTAGGCTTTTTTCTTGATCTAATAAATGGATTTATCTAGATTTAGCTAAATCCAAGACAATGCTAGGAAAATTGAAGTCTGAAAATAAAAGATAATTTCTTTTCATTTACAATTTATATTTTAGAAAATACTCACTTGCACATATATTGGGAAGATCTTTGGCATGATTTATTGAGAATTACTTATTACAGTGTTTAAATATTATAGAATTTTCAAACTGAGGTATGTAACTTTTTGGTTTTGATTTATGCTAAAGTTTCGAATTCCTGTAAGTTTTTATTTAAAATTCCATGTTGCATTTATGAAACAGGTTTTTTTCCCCAGTCTTGGGATTGGATGATCTTTGTTTTTACCAGAGAGGGGGGGTAAAGAGATTCCTTTTTCATATGACAAAAATAGTCAAGTAAATATCCAGATTAAGAAAATGGAATATATTTGTTTTTAGCTATTATAAACTAAATAAATACAGAAAAAATAGTATTATCATTGATGGACTAGAAATGATTTTAAAATGCTTCAGGCACTGGTGCAACTTGATTTTTTATTTTTTATTTTTTTGAGACAGAGCCTCAAGCTGTCACCCTGGATAGGGTGCCGTGGCATCTCAGCTCACAGCAACCTCCAATTCCTGGGCTCAAGCGAGTCTCCTGCCTCCGCCTCCCAAGTAGCTGGGACTACAGGTGCCCGCCACAGCG
>CAUYRH010038723.1:0-14127 GCA_963574655.1 Perodicticus potto | reverse complement strand
CCACAATTTATTGATCCATTCATGGATCGATGGGCACTTGGGCTTCTTCCATGACTTGGCTATTATGAATTGAGTTTCAGTGAACAATCTGGTGCAAATATCTTTGTTATAAAGTGATTTTTGGTCTTTTGGATATACTCCTAGTAGAGGAATTGCAGGATCAAATGGCAGATCTACTTTTAGATCCCTGTGTATTCTCCTTACTTTTTTCCAAAAGGGATATAACTCCCTTTGATTTCAGTGGCTGAATATCATTATCCATTAGAGGAGTAGTTAGTGAGGTAATTTTTTGGGTCATGGCTCTGGAACTTCTTCACATATTTACATGAATTGGGGCAGATACTTTTGAACTTTAGTTTATAAAACTGAGATAAAATTGACAATGTGTAATGTATAAAACTTGAAGGTAAAAATTGACAAACTATTTTGTATAACATTATAATCAACATCTTAATAACCAACATCTCAATCAAGTTTTGGAACATTTTTGTCTCTTCAGGAAGTTCCTGCATACTCTTTTCTACTTCATTTCCTAGCCTTTCACATAGACACCATTATTTTCACTTCTGTCACCATAGATTACTTTTGCTTATTCTTGAATTTTATAAAAATGTTATTATATAGTATGTACTTTGATTTCTTCTTTGAGATTAGTCTAGGGCAGCTCCTGTGGCTCAGTGAGTAGGGCGCCAGCCCCATATACCAAGGATGGCGGGGGGTTCAAACCTGGCCCTGGCCAAATTGCAACAACAAAAAAATAGCCAGGTGTTGTGGCAGGCACCTGTAGTCCCAGGTATTCAGGAGGCTGAGGCAAGAGAATGACCTAAGTCCAAGATCTGGAAGTTACTGTAAGCTGTGATGCCACCGCACTCTACCAAGGGTGACAAAGTAAGACTCTGTCTCTTAAAAAAAAAAAAGAGAGATTAATCTATATTGTTGTTCACAACAGTAGTTTATTCTATAATATGGCTAAGGAATATATCCTCATATGAATATTAAACATTATTCTCTGTGTACATTTGGGTTGTGTCTAGTTTTGGACTATTATTAATAAAGCTGTTGTAATTATTGAATTCATGGCTTTTCCTTAATATGTATTTTCATTTCTCTTGTGGAAAATGTCTGTGAGTGCCATTGCTTAGTTGTATGGTAAAAGAAGGAATTTTACAATAAGTTGACAAATAGGTTTCCAAAGTGATTATAACATTTTGTACTCCTATAAGAAATGTAGGAGAGGGTTTATTTGTTCCCCATCCTTGCTAAAATTTGATATCGTCAGTCTTTTCAAATTTTAGCTATTTAATAGATGGTAAATAGAATCTTATCCGGGTTTCCTTTTTCCTTTTCTGAGGTAGTGTTTCAGACAGTTGTCTGGGCTAGAGTAGCAGTAGCTCCATCATAGCTTGCTACAAACTCAAACTCTTGCATTCCCCCTGTCTTGGCCTCCCATGTAGTTGGGGTTAAAGCAATGTCCATCATACCTGCCTAATTTTTCTATTTTTATGGGAATCATTCTTGCTCAGGTTGGTCTCCATCTCCTGGCCTCAAGCATTCCTCCACTCTTGGCCTTCCCAACTGCTAGGACTACAGGCATGAGCCACCACACCAGGCTCTGTATTATTTTGATAACTAATAATATTGAACACTTTTCCATTTGCTTAGTGAGTTATATTCATATACATTTTTGGTGAAGTATCTACTTCTGCTGCTCCTTTAAATTGTGTTAATCTTTTGGTTATTGATTTATAGTATTTATATATTTTGGAATCAAGTTCTTCATCAGATATGAGTATCTGCATATTTTCTCCCAATGTGGCTTGTGTATTTATTTTGTTAATAGTGATTTGGGCAAGTAGAAGTTGTTAAATTTAATTAAGTCTAATTTAACATAATTTTTTCATAATTACTGATTTTTTTGTTTCTCTAAGAAATCTGTGTAACTGCAAAGTTTCAAAGACATTTTCCTATCTTTTATTTATTTATTTTTTCCTACACTTTAATATATAAAATTTGTAGTTTTGACTTTTATGTTTAGATCTATGGATGACCACCAGTCACATTTATTGTTGTGTATGGAGTAAGGCAGGGGCCAGTAGACTTCAGTTTTGATTTTAACAGATATCCATTATTATTAGAAATATATTGTTTAATTAAAATAATAAAACATTTGTATTTACTTTATCATTAAACAAAATAATTGTATTTTCATTAGATCATTCAACTAAGTTAATTTGTATCTGTCTTCAATTTCTGGATTTAATATAGACCAGTTTTTCCTACAATTAATATAGCTGAGAAAAAAAGAGAAGGCATTAGAGAGAAAAATTAGTTTTATTAATTAATTAGAATTACTATATGCTAAATATAAATTAGACAATATCATGGATTGTAGCTCCCAGTGGGTTGAAAAAAGGGATAGTTGACAAAGGGGTAAAAAGAGAAATAAGTGTTGAATTTTATGAAATGCTTTTGGGAGATACCTCTTAAATTTATCATAACGTTTTCCTTCTATCTTTTAATACAGTTAATTAAATTAATACATTTTAGATTGTTCAACAAAATTTTTATTTCTTTCATAAATACCATATAGTCTTGATTAATTTTTTTAAACAATAGACACTTTCCAGTTTTGATATTTTCTTTAGCATACTTACATTTATATATGAGTGATATTGGTTTATCATAGTAGTATCACCCTGGTATTAAGATTTTTCTAGTTTTTAAAAAATGGCTTAAAGAGTGTTTTATTATTGCCTATGGTTTAAAACAGACTGTCCCCTATAGGTTTAAAGAAAAGACCATTATTTCAATCTGGTTAGGTTTTTTTAGATTTGTATTCCTTTTTCTTAACCCAAGAGATTTTAAAATAAAAGACTTTATTTAAAAAATGGTGAAAACACTTGTTCTACCAGATTTAATATTTGTAATAAATTCCAGTGACTAAGGCAGGGATAGACAAATAGACCAATGGAGCATCACGGGGAGCTGAGGCGCATGTTCATATGTGACAGAAATAATTTGGCATATAAGTGAGGAAAGACAGATTTGTTTCATTAAATGGTGCTCAGTCACTATCTATTTATCTATGAATTTGTGTTTCTATGTATCCTTCTACCATGTTATTTCTATTAGGATCATTTTCTGTGTGTCTTGTTTTCAGTCTATTGTCAGCATCCGTCATCCATCCCCCCATCTATTCATACTTCATTATTTCTCAAAAATTGATGATATTGGCAAAAATAATTGAGAAGATCAGGAATAGTTTTTTTATGTATAAACTGTTGTAGTCTCTGTTGAGAAGAGTTCATCAATAATTTAGGTTTAATTAGAGGAAAGATTTCCCATTCATATGGACTTTAATAATTTCGATAAATATCTGTTTTCTTTCCTTGACTACTCGTCATAAGGGTTTGGATCTTCCTGGACAATTTTAGACAATGCTTTTTACTATGGTTAGCATTTAAGATAGAGAGAAGCATTCTATTTGATTAAAAAAAGGGGCTAATTTCCATTATGGTCATGTATGGTGAGTTAAATATTTGCATCAACCCTTCCCCCACTTCACGTGTTGAAATCCTAATGTGGTGGTATTAGGAGATAGGGCTTTGAGCGATAACATAGGTGTGTAGAATAGAGCCCTCACAAATGGGATAAGTGTTCTTACAAAAGAAGACCAGAGAGAGCTCTTTAGCTTTCTTCCTCTATGTGAGGATACATGTCCAGTGAGAGGATGGTACTCTGTAATCCAGATGACCCTCACCAGGACGTAACCATGCCAGCACCCTGATACTGGTCTTCCAGCCTCCAGAACTGCAAGAAATAGATTTCTATATGCCATCCATTCTCTGGTCCTTTGTTATAGCCGCCAGAACTGACTAAAATAGAAATTGTGTCCTGATTATTTGGCTTTATGCTTTCCTGCCAGAATTGAACTGATATCATGAGTGTATTATGACCTTTGCTAATTTCTACACCTAGTAAATGGAATTATTTTGAATTGTGGCTCGTGTGATGAGGATTTTATTTCCCTAATCATTGACCTACATAGTTCAGATACCTTTTTATACAAGAGTTCTTATCCACATGTTAGATATATATCAACTATATTAGCATATACTTTGTGGCTTATTGCAATTTATTGTAAATTATTTTGCTTATAGTCCTCTAGCATTTTGCGTGATTTAGGGCTCAGATTTTTCTAAACTGTGAATGTTCCCAAGTAAATATTTCTTTCCTTTAAAGATGATTAGAAATTGGCAAGCCTTTACTTTGGCAGCAAAAATAATAACTCACATCAGAGAGAAGGCATGCACACACATACACATACACTTTAAATGTCACACATACAACTTGAGAAGGGAAGCTATTTCAAAGAAACAAAAGATTTTAAAATCAGATAGAGATAGACTACTGTTTTGTAGACAGAAGGGGATCATGGAGGTGTGAATAGGTAGAGTTCCATTTGTGAAAACTTTCCAAGAATGAAAAAAGTCTCAATGAAAGTTTAATCTAAAATTAGAAAACTTTAAAACATTTGAAGACCTTAATATTGGATTGCGCAGGTACAAATACTAGATTTTGTAGGTGACAACACATTAAAATAACTGAACCAGACATACTATGTCAATCTCTCTTACTATTTTATGATAAAATCACTATAAGAAATTTGTTAGTAGAAAGTTACAACATATGGTGTTATTAAAATGTTCAAAACAGTCTTTCAAATGGAATGTTATGGCAGATGTATGGAACCTAAAGGAAGATCTTGTATTCATAAAGCCTAATAGTTTTCAGAGTGTGGAGCCAGACCCGGAGCATACACATTTCTTAGGGAAGGAGACTGAGGTCTACTCAGGAGTAGCTGAACACACAGTATGAGTCAGATAACCAAGACCACTCAGTGAAAGTGCTTGGAGTCCACTGAAAACTCACATCATGGCTCAGACTCACAAAACATAGTAATATTTTGGGAAATATGTATTAAATAAATGAATAGGGAATGTGATAATAACAGAAAAATAATACTTTAGATAGGTACTTAATATCAAGAAAATCATTCAAAGCAATTTAGTAATATCCAGACAGATGGATAAGCCCAGGAACAAGGGCTAAGGAGAGTGACAGCAGGAGTAGTGATGACAGTGTGGCAACCAGTCAGTTACGAAGTTCTCACAGCCGGGGGATGTCCCAGACTGTGGGTTGAGGCTAACTCCAGGATTAGGTACTTGGAGGATCCAATGGAAAAAAGAAAACCCAAAACCCAAATAGGATCTCAGACTGAAAAACACAAATCTACTGGTGCAGGTGTCATGGCAGCTGTCTTAGGGATCAAGAAGGCTTATGACAAGGTTGAGCTGACATGGACCCACTAAGGGTCTGGAATGGGACAACGTTGACCATAGAGTTTGCTTCAGGAGAGAATCATTGTTTCTTGTTGTGAGGACAAGTAGTTACCATAAATGGATTAAATTCATGTTTATTATGGCCATTTGACTTTTCTCTCCAATGAAATCACATGGAGAGATTAACAAGAAAAGAAACTACAATCTCAATAAAATTACTTGCAAATATGGAACGTATGAGGCAGGTAAAGTCTTAGTTAAATATTGCAACTCATGTATCCAATGTATTCAATACTAATATGAAATCAATATTTAAACTATTACACACTCATATTGACAACAAAACACAAATATAGTCTAGTATGGGGGGTAAAGGGAGGTAGGAGAGTGGAACAGGGGGAGAGGATGATTGGTGGAAGGAGGGAGGGCGTGTGGTGGGAGCTCACCTAATGGGCACAATGGGAGGGCATATTACACACCCCCTGGGTGGGGTGCTCTTAACTGGAACTTTACCTTGGAAATGAGAACAATGTAATCTAAAATTTGTAGCTTCATGTTAATTTGAATTAAAAAATTAAATAAATATTACATCTCATAAAATAATTGCAGGGAGCTCGAATCAAGTGTGGAAGAACCTGTTAGGGAATAACTGTCCACAGATCTCTGGTGTTTCTGCCCATTTTATGAGCAAGGCTTTGACTGCCCTTCTTCTGGATTTTGTTGTGATACCTTGGAAGACAGTGTCTCTCTCTGGGTCAAAGTGCAACCATGCTTGCTATCTAGTAAAATAAAAATATCTCTTTCTGGAGAAAAGGGTAAATGCAACTATTGCCCATCAGCAAAGCTGATTCTCTAACTTGGGTTCCTTTCCTACATACACACAACCCGTTGTGTGAGCCTGTGTCATCTGGCCCTCCTCACATTGTCCTGTACTGAGTGAGGCTTGAATAACTAGTACAAAAATGGCTCATGTGATTGGTGTGGGTAAGAAGCTGTTCTTTGCCTGTCTCATCTAGGAGGCTCATGGATTCCACTAGCATTCATGAAACTGTGACAGTGAGTCACCGTACCTGGTAGCTAAAAAGAATAAAATCTCAGGCTTTTGACAGTTTTTGGCATAACTAAGTCTGAATTTGGCAGTCAATAAATGTAAAACTTTATTCTATATAAGCCAAAAGGATACCCGAGCTTGTTAATAGGGTGCCTGTACAAGCCTGAATCAATATATTTCTTTAAGCTCTTATTTTAATGATAACTTTAAGATAATCCATGTCTTCTAATATGATGGCTTCCCGATGCACACCATAAGAGGAGTTGTTTTTAGAGGAAAGCATAACTGAATAAATTCAAATATCATTTTTTTCTTATTTTAGTCATATATGCTTAAGGATTGCGTAACTGAAAATTCAAAGTTAGTAACTTTTAAAGAGTAATTATTATGAGATGCTAAAAGACATCTAAGTTGGTGGAGAAAATGTAGCAATGTAAGGGGAGTGTCTTTTGAGTCAAACTTAAGTGATTCAGCTCATCACCCATATCCTACCTATTGTATTTTCCGATTTGAAATTGATTCTACTTTTAAGGTATATCTTGGGAACTGTAAATTTCTAAAAGTGAGTGGAAACAGTTCATTGGGATGCTATTTTTAAAAGTGTTGGATTTTCTATAGAAGACTTGACTTCAGCTCCAGATTTTAGAAGTTTTACCTTATTGCCTTGAAGAAATCACTTTTGTATTTTCTTTGAATATTGTCCATTTGGGTTTCTGTAACAAAATGGCATATGCTGGGTTACTTATAAACAACAGAAATATATTTCTTATAGATCTGGAGGCTAGGAAATCCAAGGTGAAGGCCCCACAAGATCCACTGCCTGGTGAAGGCTCCCTCTCAGGCGCCTTCTTGTGGTGTCCCTCACATAGCAGAAAGGGCTCACTGGCTCTCTTTTGCTCTCTTTCTGAGGGCACTAATCCCCAAAAGGAGGTCTCCATCTTCATAACCTAATCACCTACCAAAGGCTCCGCCTCCCAATACTTGGGGGTTAGGATGTCAATGTGTGAATTTGGGCAAGACACATTTAGACCACAGCAAGCACCAATTCCCCCATCAAAATTAAAATAAAAATAGATAATTTCCTAATCATCTATCTTTCCTAGTGTTTTAAAAATTCTTAGACATCAACAGTTTCATTTTAACTGGACTTTATAGCACCATAAACAAGATGTGGACTGGAGGATTCTTGCAGTAGCTACTAGGATCTAATTCTACAATGTTGTTGCTATAATAATATCCACTATTATTCTTTATTGTCATGCCTTAAGAAATAAACATGCCAAGAACAGAGTCTACCTGAAAGTAAGGTAGAGGGTAAAGGTCATACTGATATTCAGAGCACGTGATACTCAGATCATGATACTGAATGTTTGTAATGAAATGTGGTTAATTTCCAGGGAATTTTAGGGAAAGTTATTCCTTTCCCAATTATGTTTTGCTAAATGACAAATATGAGGAATTTATCAGCGTTAACAATTTACCAGAACCTCTTTGTCTTCCAGATATTTGTAAAGTTCGTAGCAATTTCTATGATGGCTTATTAAGACCTAAGTTTTCTTTGGAAAGCTTGGACAAAAACTTCTCACTTTCACCTTATCCTGTCTTCTTCTTGCCCTTTCATGTATGCCTCCTCACACTCATTTTCTTTTCTTTTTTTTTTTTCCGCAGTTTTTGGCCGGGGCTGGGTTTGAACCACCACCTCCCATATATGGGGCCAGCGCCCTACTCCTTTGAGCCACAGACGCCACCCTCATCTCCTTTTTTCAACCTTGTAGTCTCTACTCTCTATCAATTCCCCTGCCTCTGCTAGCAGCTCCCCCTGTGCCTTACTTCCCTTATCCCCCTCTCCCCTTTCTATTGTTCCTGTCTCCTAGCCTCTCAAAATTCCCCATGGGTCTCTCTTCTTTCTACCCTCTTTTCCTGAATATTTTTCTCAGTGCCTCTGTCTTCGCTTTGTCTCATGCTTCCATCTCCTAGCACCTAACTCTCCATTCCATTGACTTGTTTTGCTTTTTTTGATCAGTAGCCCAGGTACTTTCCTCCGCCTCCTCCCCCCAGCAAAGTGCTTCCTCACCCCAGCCCAGCTTTTCAAACTTCAATAACAGCAGCAGCAGCAGAAGGAAACCAGGGCAAAGGTCCATGACACAATCCTTAAAATGTTTCTATGATCTCATAAAATGAAATCTATTTAAAGATTGTGCATTCAGTATAAATGTCATAAACCTTATTCATAGAGAAAAAAAGCAAATTTCTCATCTATTTTGGCAAAGGGGGAAAGTGGATCATTTGGCATGTTATTCCTTTGGGAAGTTGGATTTTGGATACTTTGATTTCTGATGAAGTAACCCTGGATCATTCTGAGTGGAAGGCAGTACAGCAGTGACGTGTCACTCTGAATTCCAAGAAGTGAAGTCAGTTTATATTCCTTTTGTGTTGGGTAAAAATTGGTCCTTGAGTGTGAGGTCACTAGCTTCAAAGGGAGAAGCTAGTGAAAAATGCAGAAAACGAGGTGAGAGTGTCTCTATTTATTTTCACTTAAATTATTTTCTCATTTTTTTATGGATTTAGAATAAATAAAAGTTGAAACACTTTTATATATTAATCTGTGATAGAACAGAATATGAAAAATATTCCCAATTTAAAGAGGCTTCTTATAAACTCTATTTTGAAATGTTGAAATGAATGTAACAAAACTCTTGTTTCCAATTCTGCAAGACCTACTTTTCTAACCATCTCAAGCAGCTGCTATAAATTTACTGGAGTGTTTCTTCCACCCTCGGGAACTTAAAATAAATGATACCAAGTAGAAGTTTGAGAGAATGTCAATAAATTTTGTGGATAAATTGATGACAATAATGAGTAACAAAGTTTCTAATTACAACATTTACAAGAAACACTGGTGAAATTAAAAGTAGTGGTGATGTGTGATTAGAAACCAGTTCGGAAAGACTGTTTATGTTCTCAGTTTTGACATCTACGAAGTCCAAGCTCATGGGACCCAGAATGAAAGCAATCTCTCTCCTCTTTTCCTTTTCTAAACACCAGTGATCCCTTAAAAGAAGCACAAATCCTACTTCCTATACATGTATTTTCTGGAGTGAGCCTAAAGAAGTCTTTTCCTCTTTAAATGCTAACATTAATTATCATTTGTTCTATGTACATATGACAGTCATGAACTGCCTTGTGATGCCTCTTTTATTTGGTATCTTAACATGTCATTTTCAATTTGTTAAAAAACCCCCTAAGGGTTCATGTCTTTAAAATTAAGGAAAAAAGAAGTTTTTGTACTTTTTGTTTTCTTTACAGCCATAAAATGAAGTGCTTTGAAAATAGTGTGATTTAAACACATGTAGATTCAAGTGAAGAGCTTAGAATGATAAGAACAAATAGTCATATTGTGTGAGTTTGCTGACCAGACTGTGTTTAATCTGACTGCTTATTCTCTTGCTGAGCTCTCAAAGGCACAGATTTAATGTGGTAATTCCAATCAATTTGAAGTAAAATGAAAGTTCTGAGAATGGAAAACTGTTGGCACTTTATAAGAGCATATAATAAGTTTATAGACTTAGAAGACGTATTTTTAACCTTGGCATTTGTTTTAGAATGTGTTTTATTTCACACTGTTTTTTCTAAGTACTGATGGAATATTGGATTATTGAACTGAAGAGTTCGTAATACTTTCATCATTTGTCAGCACAGTGTTTGGAAACCCTGGTGTTAGAAGGAGGAAGTTGTGATTTATATTGCCACTTTTTAATCTTCTCTGTGACAGTCTTCTGGGGACTGTGAGATGTAAGCAATAGCTGAAAATTAAGTTAATGCTTGACACTTTATCCAGAAAAATGAGATAGATGATGTGACATTAAATACTGCATCTTGCTTTTTTTTTGCCATTTATTTGCATAACAATGTTCCTCATTATTCTCAATAAAAATTAGGGTCATCACATCTTTACAGCTTATTACTAGGTAGAACCGTATGAAATTGCCAATACTTGATCATTTTTAACCTACTAAAATGACAATATTATATGATTCAACCTGCCTAATATTTAGCTATATAAATTTCTAATGCATGTGTATACTGCTTCAAGAAAGTTTCGAGACCAGTCTTTTCTACTGATAAATCCACATTTAATTTTATTTAAAATATTTGTCTTCAGACTGGTTGAGTGTAAGATGATTATTGAGTTTTGTTTATTTCTTCCCTCTTACACATGGAATGTTCCCTGTTCGTGGAAGGATAATCATACTCTGAGTCTGATACAGACTTAGTGCACCTCCCTATAGAATCTAATGTTCATCTTCTGAATATTTGCTTTTCAGCATGTATCATCACTGCCACACACACACACACACAAAATCCAGAAAATCCCCAATGTGGAACTAGTGACCTTTTTTCACTTGTTTAGTTAGTACAATCCAAGTAGCAACATTTCTGATGGGAAAATGTGGGATGAAAAAGTTGTCATATATCTATAAATAAGATGTGTGACTTTAGGACATTATTGGAGAAATGCAGAAGAAATTAAAAGATGATGTTGAGAGCTGCTTTTAAGTGAATGATGACAGGGATTCCAATGACAGAAGACTAGTAGAAATTTTTAGCTATAAATACAAGATATGTCATAAAAGAAAATGTGTCAGGTCTTAGGAATAGGTCAGACCGTTTGATGGAACAATGAAAACTTCAGTTCCAGACAGGGTTCAAGTGGAGATTTGCAGCCTGTGCTTCACTGTGCTCACCGTGCACAGACTATTCTCACAGGCCTGTATCATCTGCTGTGGTCTGTGGGATCCATATGTTTGCTATAACACTATTTTACCTGAAAGACTAAATTTACATGAGTAGATTTTTTTGTTGTTATGTAAAGACATTTGAGTTAAACAGAGCAAATGCGAAGTGTCTAAGCTAAAGCAGCCAAGCTGAACTTGTGCCTCCCATTTGTCTGTGTGAAAAGATTAAAATCTCTATTAAAGACTAAGAAACAGTTGTTGGCTGTTGTTGGCTGTATGCAAATGGCATATTGCATTTCTAAATGTCACCAGTGCCTGAAAGTTGTAAATAAAAATGATTTATCATAGATCTGACATGTCTGTCCTATTTAATCAATCCCACAATATAAGAAAGCGCTCTTTAATTATTTTTGATGAGTTATAATTAATAGTAACACACAATTTAAAATATTGATGTAATGCTATGAGAGAAAATACTCAAATCAGATGTATATCCAGTTATTGCCTATCATTTGATGTCTAAGGAGACATATTTCTAAGTTCTACTTTGATGCATATGTGGTACGTATTAATTCAAGGAAGTAAAAATATGATTTCAGTAAGGGTAATATTCATACTTATGAAACATTCTCTATCTTAAAAACATTGCCTTTTTTTTCTCTAGGCAAGAGTACTGCCTTTACCTTTTCCAATTATTATTTAGATCTGTAATCTTAAAACAAGACAAGATATTTATTATGTGCTGTATTAGTATAGGCATATTATAGGAGTAGGAGCGTGTGCTCTGAAACCAGGCTGTGTGGCTCTGAAACCTGGCCCCTTCAGTTACCTACTTACGTCTCCTTGAGCAAGCTGTTTAGCTTCCTTAGAGTCAGTTTTCTTTTCTGTAAAATGCAAACAATTGCCTACATCATAGAGTTTTCGTAATGATTAAGTAAGTTTAATACAAGAAAGCTCTTAAAATGTTGCCTGTTCCTGCAAGCATTAACAAATGTTAGCTATTATCATCACTACTCATTATTCTCGGCAGAATGTATATTGAAAACTTAAAAATTATACTTAAAAGTAATGGGATTTTAAAACACCTCTTTTTGGTCTTTTAAATATATACAGAAAAATGAGGAGTAAAGAGCTTTTGAATTAAAATAGAAGTGATGAAAGTTAAACACATACCACATACAAATATGTGTTGGAGGGTCTATGAAGAAAATTGTTTTCCTTACCAGTTTATATGTTGAAGCTCTAACCTCAGTGTGACTGCATTTGGAGAGGGACTGTTTAGGAGCTAATTGGGGTTAGTTGGGGTTGTGAGGGTGAGACCTACGGGAAGCAGTTCCTGTCTTTGTAAGAAGAGAAAGGGAGACTAAAGTGAGAAGGTGTCCATCTACAAGTCAGGAAGAGGGTCTCACCAGGAACCCAATGAGCTGGCACCTTAATCTTGGACTTCTCAGTCTCCAGACCTAGGAAAAATAAATGCCTGTGGTTCATGTCACATGGTCTATGGTATTTTGTTACAGTTGATTGAGCAGACTAATCTGGGGGCAACCAAAGCAATAATTTACGGCTTAACATTTCTTATACTCTCACTAAGTATAGAGAATTTTCTTCAATTTAATTTCTTTTTTTTTTTAAAAATTAAATCATAGCTGTGTACATTTAGTGTAATCATAGGGTACAATTGCTGGTTTCATATACAATCTAAAATAGTTTCATCTAACTGGTTAACATAGCCTTCATGGAATTTTCTTACTTACTGTGTTAAGATATTTATATTCTACATTTAGTAAGTTTTACCTGTACCCTTCTAAGATGCACCGTAGGTGTGGTCCCACCGATTACCCTCCCTCCATCCATCCTCCTCTATCCCCTCCTCTCCCTTGCCCCTTTCCCCATTTCTTGTACTATAGTTGGGTTTTAGCCTTCATATGAAAGCTCTAGATTAGTTTCATAGTAGGGCTGAGTACATTGGATACTTTTTCTTCCATTCTTGAGATACTTTGCTAAGAAGAATATGTTCCAGCTCCATTCATGTAAACATGAAAGAGATAAAGTCTCCATCTTTCTTTAAGTCTACATAATATTCCATGGTGTAAATATACCACATTTTATTAATCCATTCATGGGTCGATGGGCACTTGGGCTTCTTCCATGACTTAGTGATTTTGAATTGTGCTGCAATAAACATTCTGATACAAATATCTTTGTTTTTTTTCTTTAATATTTTTATTAAAAAATTCCTTTCCAGTACAAAACATTTTTGCTTCATTATTATAAAATATAGATGTTTTTCTATAACTCTTCAACATACAATTTACAATGATTACAACTGCCTTGATTTACCAGAAATCAAACCTGCAGCATATATTCACTGAATTTAGCAATCAACTGATAAAAATTTCCTTTCAAAAGCCAATCCAGGACATCTTTAGTAACACTAGATTAAAAAAAATTAAACCAGGGCTGCACCTGTGGCTCAGTGAGTGGGGTGCCAACCCCATATACCAAGGGTGGCAGGTTCCAACCTGGCCCCAGCCAAACTGCAACAAAAAAATAGCCAGGTTTTGTGGCAGGCATCTATAGTCCCAGCTACTCAGGAAGCTGAGGCAAGAGAATCAGCCAAGCCCAAGAGCTGGAGGTTGCTGTGAGCTGTGATGCCACAGCAATCTACCAGGGGCGATAAAATAAGATTCTGTCTCTATAAAAAAAATTAAAACAGTTTTAAGTTAATAGAGAAGCTACAAAGAGAGTTTCCATACAACTGCACCCAGTCTCCCTTATTGTTAATACCTCCCATTGTTTTTGTACATTTGTCACAATTTTTTTTTCTTTTCTTTTTTTTTATTAAATCACAGCTGTGTACATTAGTGCAATCAAGGGGTACAATGTGCTGGTTTCATATACAATCTGAAATGTTTTCATCAAACTGTTTAGCATACCCTTCATGGCATTTTCTTTGTTACTGTATGAAGACATTTGTATTCTGCATTTAGTAAGTTTC